>JAGYYN010024705.1:0-10286 GCA_021441665.1 Euplotes cf. woodruffi 2 WChen-2021 | reverse complement strand
GGCGAGCATACGAAGGAGTGGCTGAACTCGCTGTCAAAACCCCAAAACCCCAAAACCCCTAAACTGATGATGATGATTGAAACTAATAAGATTATAGTATGAAATTCTTATAAAGAACTTATAGAAAAGATGTCTGTCCTTAGATCTCGGTAAACAAAGTTTACCCTCCCCTTTGCTTTAGGTTGACTAAGAACATCATCTACTGTGTATTTATAAAATAGCTTAATAAACTAGTTTTTAATCGGAAGTATGGTCTCGATGTTTAACGCGTTTGACAGCGAGTTCAGCCACTCCTTCGTATGCTCGCTCCCTGTCTCAATGAAGTACGTGCTCCAAATGACTTTGAACACGTTGATTGAAGAGTCATCTTTTTCGTATATGACAGTGAGGTTGTCAAATGCGATGGCTCTAATTTCGCGCTGTAAAGTCTTCGTCTTTGTTAGGATTCAATTCGGATTCATGTTCAATACTATATTTAGTGCCGATATGATACTATCCCTCGAGCTGTAGAAGTCAAGCTTGCCTTGGTTAGCGATCTCTTCAAGGTCCTTCATAACTTGTTCAGAGTAAGTCACAATTTTATCACAAACAGGAGTTTCCATTTCGATGTCGCAACTGCATTTTTCAAATATGCATTTTGAAGGATCCTTCTTTACTAAATTTTCGGCTAGGTCATTAGGCAAAATTTCAAGAATATTTGAATTATGAAGAATCCTGGCACCAGAAATCCAAATTGTATTGGCTTCGACTTTCTCGACTTTTGCCAGAGCCCAGAGCGCATTGCTATTGTCACTGGGTAGCTCGTCATCTTCACATCAATTTGCTGGATTATTAAGATTGCAGAAGTTTAAATCGCTGTCATCTCGATTAAGATATTTTATCCAGATATACTGAGATTCAATGATTTTGTAGGTGATTTTAGAATCGAAAGGGCAGTTCAACTGCAGTTTTGAAATAACCTGATCAGAGAAGCAATCACGCTTAGGGATTCCGTTTATCTCTCTAAACGGCGATTCAATTCTTCCAATGACTCCGTTATCATCCGAAACTTCTTGTTGTAGGTCCATTTCGGAATTTGAATTTTCTTCGAGGTCTAGAGCCAGCTCCGGGTCGATTGTGTTAGAACAGCAGATTTCCTCATCGCAGCCTTGGTTTTCTTTGAAGCTGTCTGGAAGGATGTCGATGATATTTTGGTCGGAAAAATACAAATATATAACTCCATAGAGTTCAGTGAAGTGACTAATTTTATGGGTGATTAGCTCAGTTTCCCCGTTTTGAGCTTGCTGCAAGTACATATTCATTCTATTAGTGATTAGTGCAATAGTACTATCAATGTCTTTAGGCTCTTTTCCTTCCTCTAATAATAGCTTATTTTGGGTGATAACGAAGTTTAGCGGCGACGAAGTGAACAAATGCCCTCTTTGCTCGAGAGTCATTCAGACTGGTAAGAAGGTAAACTTGAAGTCGTCGATGTTTTCGAATAGATCTTGCATTATGGCAGAAGAAGCGAGGTTGAAGCATTCGACTACCTCTTCTATGGCCTTGGTTATGGACTGATACGTAGACATTTTAACAATATTTTATATCTTAATTATTATTCGGTTGTCAACTTAAATACGTAGGAATTTGTTGAATTTATTAAAAAGCAAAACTATTTTTGGCTGTCGTTTTCGGAGAACTGATTTATTTAAAGTTTGAGTCCTTGATGACTTGTTTTGGCTATAATTAATATTTTTTAGACGATGAGGCTGTTAGTTGTTATTGGGAAATGGAGATTAGATCGATTGGTTGTTGTTTTTTTTATATGTTGTTTTAATATTTTTTTAGTTTTAGTAAAATAGTATTTGATGACGAGTAAGTAATATATATAAAAATCGAATTGTAAAATTTAATCTTATTTTTAACTGATATTGAACTAAAAAATAGTTCAAACTAATACTATACTTCATAGACAATTCGAAATACTATATCTATATTCAGTTCATTTAACATCTCCTTACATTATATTGATTAAAATAAAAGATGCATTTAATAATGAAGACTATATTAAATAACTAAATTCTGAGCTCAAAATATATTACTTTTGATTGTTAATTCTAATATAAATAGAAATCTATCCTAATTTTGATTGCACAATCCTGACTATTTTTATAATAAATATTGAGTCATGGCAGATTTCAAGATCCAGTTAATCTCAAAAGAAGGGGAGGAATTCTTAGTCGAAAGGGACATCAGCAAGATGTGCAACCTTATCAAGGTGACTCTCGAAGACAATGAAGATGATACGCAGATCCCCCTCGTCATGGTCTGCTCACAACACATCAAATGGATTATTGAGTTCTGAAGGAGGCGTAAGCTAATTAATCCCAGCATTGACAATTTTTATTTGCCTGATGAAAAAGCTCAATTGTTTAATTAACACCGGTATAGATAAATTTGAGGAGATCGATCAAATCAGAATGCCGTTGCTATCGAATAAATACGAAGACTTCATCAAAGACCGTCAAGACATTGAGTTTATCAATAGCCTCACTCTTCAGCAGAAATGAGATTTATTAAGCGACTGTGACTTTCTCAACATTCCATCGCTTGTTGAAATGCTGTCAGCAGTCATCGCTGCTGATATGAGAGGTTCAGAATTCGAAGAAATCAAAGAGAAATACGGCATCGAAAGAGACTTCACCCCGCAAGAGGAGGATAACTACAAACGCGAGTTCAGCTGGTTGCTGGAGACCGATGGGGGAAATCCAGAAGAATTCGCTAAAAATATTCACTAGTCTCATTCTGTCAGATTTCAATTTTTATTATAAAAATAATTATTTTGTTATGTAAATTAAAATATACAAAAGGAGATGTCATCTGGATTATTGAAGGTTATAATTATTTCAGTTTTGGTTCAAACAACTTTGACTATGGAGGTTTACAGAAAAACAGCAAGAGACGTTTTCAACAAGAAGGTTGATAGGTATCATGATATTAGCTTAAGTAAGTGAAAGTTCCTTTCTACCTCCTCGAAATAGTCACTATTAAGCAACCATCATTTTTATTTTGAGGATAAATTTTATTTGTTATAAGTGCATGCTTACATTTAGTTTTAGAAAGCACCCAGTATTCGCGGTCAAACTCAAAAAAGCTTGCGTATATGAGCTTGAACAGCAGCAGCGATGAAGATAAGGGAGTTATAACTTATAAGAAGAAAAATAATATTTCAGTGATCAACCAAGAATCCAATTGTAAGTCTACTTTACTAATGCTTCTAGTTAATATTTCACCAATAAGTGTGAGCAATTCGAACGACAGGTTCTACCGTACGAAGTACTCGAAGCGTTCGCCGAGCTTTGACTTTGAAAAGCTTGCATTTTCATTGCCTGCTCCACGAAAGACTTCAGTGATGAGGAGGATTAAAGATAAGCCCCATTATATGAAGAGAGACATCTATAAGATTCTTGAGAACGACTCAGAGGACACCTTCATGCCCAGCATCCAGATTGTAGACAAACAAGTCGCTAAGTACGACCGAATGAGCAAGGTCCGCAGCAACATTTACAAGCTTCAGAAGAAAGAAATTGTCGAGCGGTTTATGAACAATATTTACTACAATGAACTCGACAAATTCAACAAGAAAAAGCATACTATGTTTTTGGACAGAAGAGCATTTACTAAGTACACAAGTCTCAGAGGGATTGCAGATGAGAGATATAAGAATACAGTCGTGCAGTATTAACTGTCTAACACATTTACTCGCATTGCCATTTAAGCATATGGTAATTTTATATGTATTAATGTGTATAAATTCAATAAAAATTGCTTAATTAAATAGTGTATAAATTCATTAATTTACAGATTGTTTTTTTTTAATCATCAGATCGAAAAAACTAAAAAATACCGGTTTATGCTTTTAGTTTGTAATTTTATATTCGTTTTTTGTTTTATTTTTGAATGAAAATAAAAAAATTTATCAAATTTTTAATCATAAAATGTATATGTTTGCACTTAAAATATTGTTATTACTTTATGAAATTATATAAATTGAAATAAGTTTCCACTGCTAAAACAATTAACTCGATAAATACTACACAACTACAATAGAGTTGGGCCTGATAGCTTGAACATATTTCTATTCGTCTTGAACTCTCGGTTTTTTATTTTGTACTTTCCGAGTGGAGCTAATGCTGCAAATGAACTATTTTTACTCAAAAAGTTCGCAGCAAACGCCGGATTGGACTTATATTCTCCTTTGCCTCCTGACTCATTTACCATACCTGTGCTAGAATTTTGATGCGAATCAAATAAGCATTTGCCGAGCTGCATAATGCTATTTTTGGTTCGACTGCATCATCGGCATTGATGTGTTTTTGCTTAAAGTTGGAAATTTTGTATCTGTTGGGCTCGTCCTTCCACTCAAAGCTTGAAACCCTGCTTGATTTAAAGAAAATGAGCCCTTGAACTTTGGACCAGCAATCCCTGAAGGACTTGTAATCTGAGACAATTCCGGTAACTGGTTCCTACTTTCGTATCCTGAGTTTCCGAGTTGACTGCCTATCTTTTTGCTGAGAGGCATCGCAGTCGCAAAGGAAATATCATTCCCCTCGATGCCTTTCAAAGTCTTTGAGCTTTCCACCTGAGTCTGATCATTTTGCTTTCCGTCCCTCAGCTGCGTCTGAGAACGGGAATAAAGCATGCTTTTAAAATTAGGCGACTTATCGGCTAATTTATTTTGGAACCTCGCGATCGCTCCAGTCGTGATATCCGTCATTATCGGGATGTTTTTGAGATTCGAAACAGCCGAATTGCTTGCTTGGGGGAAGTTTGAAGACACTTCCTTCAGTCTTTCAGAGTACTCTTTGTAAAAGCCGTCCCACTTGGACATCTCATTAACGCTTTTGCAGATGTTGAAGACTCGGTCGTTCAAAAACTCAATTTTCTTATTTTGAGCTCTTCTCAATATGCGTCAGTACTTCTTTAGGGATCTTGGACAGCGCGTCTTCGAGGGTTATCTCGTAAGTCACAACTTTGCTGTTGGTGATGACTGAAAACGGATACGGCTTTCCTTTCAAGATTAGAGCTTCCTCCCCGATCCAGTTGTTTTCGTTGATGATGCTGATCTGCATCGAGTTTATGGTATGTGAGAAGTAACCGTTGTTTTCTTTGATTTCGTGCTTTTTGATCTTGCGTTTGGTTTTAGAGCCTAAATCAATTGTATTTTATAATTTTTAGCTTAAAATTATTTACTTTTCGCAAATCGATGATTTATTTATCAAAGATTTGCAAGCTAATTTAATAACTGTAGTTACATTAATAATCAAAGATGTGGTTTAAAAATCGCAGATTAGCTTTACATTTTAGAAATGTATTTCTTACGTTTGTTAGTTGACTCATTAACCCTTATCGGTGCTTTATTTAGAGTAAACTTTGCATTCACCAGACTGAATGATGCATATCTTTGAGCTGTCGGTTGGAACATCTCCTTCTGAAATAATTTGCATTCTTGGCAGCGGGTATTCTTTCCTTTTGAAAGCACTAATTATTTTATTCCTATTTGAAGCAATTATGTTATCTAGCCCCTTGATGTTTTGCATCAGAAAGTCATGAGTCTCTGCTTGCTCATTTTGTGATATCTATGTCGATTGAATTTAGGTATTTTTATAAAACAAAAGAAGCTTACAATCTCTGTAATTTTATTTTTAAGCCCAGCACTATTGATAACGACTAGTCAGCTGTCCTTCAGTGCGTATACAAACGCAGGCTTCCATTTGTCAGCTTGATTCGAAGTGATAGCGTCAATCGAACCAAATGTGTAGATTGGGGAGATCTCTTTAAAGTTTTCTTTAATGTAAAACAAATCTGATCTTTTTGTCTCTTCATATTCTCGATCATAATCATTTATTGAATACTTTGAAAACTTCAATTTGCCTTTGAACAGAATATAAATATCAGGGTTCTTTTCTTGGATCGAAATAAGAGTATCTCCTTTCTCAAGTTCCACGAACCCAGTTACAAGTTTGAGGACGTCAGCTCTATAGCTGAAAGGCAAGTCTCAAAAGACCGGAATGTCTTTGATCAAAGGCTTGAGCATGTTTATTTCATCCTCACTAAGCTTAGCCTAAACACCAAGTTCACACAGCGAAACTTATATACAAATACCTCGAATTTCTTGTTGGTTCTTGATGAAAAGTCATTCAAATGATCTGAGTCTGGTTGGAGCCTCTCTTTGATCTCGTAAAGTCGACTGGCAATTGAATCCATTAGTTTTTATAAATTTTATTAAAGTTTCCAGCTCTTCTTCACACCAAGTAAACGAGGCGGGGTTGAGATATAAGCAGAATAAAGATTGAAATTGTATGAATAAATGCAATATTTATTTTCACAATTTGCTGTAAATTATATAATTTTTAGTTCGAAATGATACCAAAGCTGCAAGTGAAAATGATGAATTCTAAGCTTCACATATTTAAAAGCCTCGCAGTTGCGAGGAGTAAATCCTCCGCCTCTGTGCTTTCAGTAAGAAACTATGTTGTGTATTATAAGCCTACTGAGTCTGATTCAGAAGCTGCTGAGGCCAACCCAGTGAGGCATTTATATCAGGAAGAGATAATACAAGAAATGACTGAAATACAGAGAATGAATCAGTTTTATAAAATCGAACCAAGCACAACTTACAACATCAAAGCGGCATTTCCCGAAGTTGTCGAAGATTACTTTACTGAAAATCTCCTCGAGGAATGTTCGACTGAGATTGATGAAAAAGACCAATCAGATGATGTAAAGCTCGATCAGCTAAATGAAGAACAGGCAAAGTGCCTTATCAAAGTCATCCAAAAGAACAAACAGACTCATTAATTTATAATAGTGAGTGCATACTTGAATAGACATTATAAAATAGTTTGTTTATTCCCGTTCATCGTTAAAATAATATTTGCTTTCAATCTTAATAAATTCATTTAAATTTTGAATGATTTAATCAGTATTATTGAATCTCGATAAAATAAAGATGCTTAGTCGTCCCCACCTCCGATTTGTCTTTGCTAAAAGACAAAGTTTGCTGTTTCGTCTCCCTTGTCGCCTCAATCATAGTGAGAATATTGCTAAAAGGCAAGCATTGTATTTGCTGAATTTAGACGAAGCAAAGCTGAATGAAAATGAATGAGCTGAAGCGTTCCCTATAGCCTCGCTGATCCCCGAAAAATTAATAAGAGACCTGACTGAAGAAAAGCGAATGCAGAGGCTTAATAAAAACGAACAGACACAGAGTGATGCACTGCATTCAGTGTTCCCCAAAGTTGTAGAAGACTATGAATTTGTTTCAAATAACAATAAATCAGGAAATACTTAAACCCAGATTTTTAAAGATTAGTTAAAAATATTAAAGCAAAATTATTAATTCTGGCTGTAAAAATACTTATATAGATTTTGTATTTTGATATAATAAAAAGTGAAAAAATGGAGCTTTAAATGGAATATTAATAATTGTAATTTATGGTTTGAAAATTACTAAATAAATTGAATATGCTTTTTTGCCGAATTTTTATTAACACAATGGGATTAATTACGGTACTTCTTAATATACATTTTTAAGCAATTTTGAATACAAATCTGCAAGATCAACTGCAAAAGTATCTTGGGTAATATAGTTATCAAAGTATTTATCTATAGCGTTAGAGATTATCCGCTGTGTCTTCTTCCTCGTTGATTCTACACAAAATCCCAGACATCTGCTTCTTGAGCATCTTCTGGAGCTTGTCGAACATTTTCTGGCTCAAGCTGTTCTGAGTTGCAAAGTCCTGGGCTACTGTGTCTGGATTGTCCCCTAAAGGTAAGGTTAAGGCTCATACCTTCGTAAATTGTAAT
The DNA here is from genome assembly GCA_021441665.1 of Euplotes cf. woodruffi 2 WChen-2021. Classification (NCBI taxonomy): domain Eukaryota; phylum Ciliophora; class Spirotrichea; order Euplotida; family Euplotidae; genus Euplotes; species Euplotes cf. woodruffi 2 WChen-2021. The sequence continues at coordinate 2,438 of JAGYYN010024705.1, read as the reverse complement.
TCGTTTAACTTTATTGTTTCCAAGGTTTATGTCAACAAATAAAATAGGATACTTAGAGGTGTTTGACTTTGAAGGAGAGTGCTCAAGGTCTCGAACTCTCGAGCTGAACGTATCTTGCCTATAAACCAGCTCCTGCACTGACTTTCTCGACTCATTCGGATGATCAAAATCTGCATTTTTATCAAGCGAACCAGGCAAGATGCTGTTGTCGATACTCTCACTTTTTAGAATAACATGCTCATTTAAGTTGTTCGACTGCAAGTCATCAAATATTTTACTATCGATGTGTTTATTTCGTCTTGATCAGGTGTTTTTCATTCGACTCAACTTTATCGTAGTTTTCTTTTAGATTTTGCTCTTTGCGCTTTTCTATTTCTTTTCCTTTGTACAGCAATAGTTCGTAATGGGGGATTTTATTTTCCCTAAGCTTTTCATGCAGGTCTTTAGTCAAAATTTGAGACTTATTTACTTATTTTCGGCACAAATGTGTATTCTTCAAATTTGTTTCTTTTGCTGTTTTGCTGATTCCTCACTTCTTTTAGATATTTAGACCTGTTGCGGGAGAACAAGATGAAGTATTTTTGTCATCGCTTGATGTCCTTTTCAGATAAAATAAGATCCCCATCTTTGTCGAAGCTGCCGACTTCAAAGCAGACAAATTTAGAAGTATCTTGAGAGTCAGATCAGACTTTATTTATCTGCTTGTCTTCTGTTGGTTTCTATGTAACTGCTGTTAGAAATGTTAGATTCTATCAAAGCACTGTTTTGAAAGGACTCTGGTATCTGGTGTTCTAAGTATTCACTTAAATCACTTTTGCCATCATTCTGTTTAGACGCATGATTGATTTTTAATCCTTGGATCGCCCCAAGTATTACTTTGAGGTTGTGTTTTTCAACTCCTGTATTAATTGCTTATTTTTGTGAAATATTATGCTTAAAAATAACGGATATTTGATTTCGAGTTTCAAAATCGAGGTCATATAAAATAGTTATTTTAAACGTCCTATACCTTGTTTATTTGAGTCTCCGCGAAGTCATCCCCAAAGATCAACAAAAAGAACCTTTTCTTCATTCTCGTCTCTTTGCTTATTGTTGGAAATAAACCCAAGTTCCTTCATCAAGTCTTCAGCTTTATGAAAGCTGAATTTCTGCTTGCCGAGTCTCAGTTTATTTAATAGCCGTTGAGAAGTCTTCATTAAATCTGTTGATTAGGTATTTTATTGAGTTTGAAGTGACTGCTTTCACCTGGCTGTGCTTTGGACTTTGTGAGTGCTCCTTCTCCTGCTTTATTTGGTTTTCCTTCCTTTTCTTCGCATCTTCATATAGCTTATTTGAAATTACTGTCGCTTCAGGGTCGATATGCAGATTACTCCTTGAAGTATCTGTATTTTTAAGCTTGCTATCTTGAGAAGCAATATTTTTAGCAAGTTCTCTAAGATTTGCAAATTTCAGATTTATATTGATTGCCGATCTGCTTGAGGATAATTTAGTCTTCTCTAAAGCGGTCCTTTCTCGACTGATCCTGTTTTTGCTTCCGTACTTCAACATGCTTTTTATTTTAAGATCTTCACTGTGCTGCAGAAGCGTCCGATTCTTTTCAAATATATATCTTTCTTGGAACAGACGATCATGAACGGTCTTGTGCTTAAAATCAACTGAAGCTGAGTTAGGAGAATGCAGCGTATTCTTCAACCCGCCTGCAGAAGTATTTAAGACATTCCTCGTCTGTCCTGATCTGTTCCTCTCTCTGCTGTGAGTTAAGATGCGCTTAGATCTTTCGCTGAGGTGAGTTACCTGGTCTCTTTGCCGTTTCATATCTTCAAATATCTTGTCTCGCATTTGAATGCCATTTTGGATGTGGTCGATTTTATTCTTCACGTGATCCATCTGTTCTTTGTAAAACTCAGAAAAGGTCCTTTTAGTCTTGCCCTTCGCAAACAGCTGATATGCCTGTATATTGATCGGTGTCGACGACTCCTCCATCGAGCTATTTTTATAATTGCTGTAAGTTATATCGTTTTGCTTGCGTGAATTAACAGCCTCGTTTTCCTCAGTAATTGTATTAAAATTTCTCGCGTTGATGGCTGGTTTTACAAGCTTATCGGATCTATTTACACTCCTGCTGTTAGTGAAATTATTCATCTCCCCGTTGCGAGTTTGGCTCCTGGCTTTCTTTTGCATATACAAAACTTCATTTTTACTTCCTCGTTAACGAAGTATCAGGCTTGAAGGTTCACTGTCTTCCTTCATTGAACTGTTTTATGTAAGTGAGGTACTCAATGCTTTTATTTTGACCGCTCCGTGCTCTTTCCACTGCCGATCCTGCCTCGATGTAGCCGATTGGTTACTTGCATTCCTTTCTGCTTCGTCATCTTCCTCTCGCTTGGCTTTTGATTTATGAAAAACTCGTAACTGTGCTTTTCTTTACAGTTTTGGTA
>JAGYYN010024607.1:0-11753 GCA_021441665.1 Euplotes cf. woodruffi 2 WChen-2021 | reverse complement strand
CACCTCTTCGTCACTAAAATACCTTATTTTATTCATCCTTCAATTCCAAACCCAATAACACTACAATACTTAATCTCCTTAACCTCAAAATTCAACTTTTCTTGTCTCTATATCAAAATTGCCATTCCCTCTAATCTCCCCATCGCAATCTCGCTTAAAACAAGTCAAAAGGTATCTAATTTTATTTAAACAACTGCGAATAATTCAACACACAGACTCGCACATATTGAAAATATCAATTATGACTGAGGGTAGAGCACAGGCTAAAAAGAAATATTGTTCTTGTTCTTTTTCTTGTGGTGCTTCGACTTAGCTTTCTTCGGCTTCAGCTTATGCTCGATCCTCCTCTGCGATATTTCGTTGATGTTGTTTAGGTTATTAATATTATTTTCGTTCTCTTTGTCTCTCACTTTCTGATCGTAGTTTTTGAACTTCCTCGGGACCCCCTTTGCTTGCTTATTCGACGTGTATCGGTTGAACTGCGGCTTTAGGTCATTTTGGCTACTTTTATAGTCCTTTTGCACATCTTTTAGCTTAACCATCTTTTCCTTTAGCTCTTCGGATTCGTCAATTTTAGTTCCGTATTCTTCACAGATGGCGTCGAGTTCTCCTCTTCGGCTTTCAGCAATATCTGGGGTTGAGATTTTGTTCCATTTACTGCTGTCGTTGACTCTTTCGTCTCACTGCTGCTTTCTGATTATCTTTTCGTTCTTTAGCACTTTAAGCTGGTCTTTGACGTTCATCGTGCTTGACTTGTCGTTGCTTTCAATGATTTGGTTGTGCACCCTGCTGAACATTTTATTGTTCGTGATTCTTTCACTGTGTTCGTGAAGTTCGTTTTTCTTCATGTGCACAAACTCATTGAATAAAAATGGGTTGAAGTTGTCCTTCGCTAACGACTTGATCACGTCCATCTCCTCTTTCGACATTTTAACTGCATTTTGTGAGCTGTCTGAAGCCCGTATGTTTTTGGTCTCGTTTTTGCGTTTGTAAATATTATCTTCTTTTTCGGTCGAACTCAAAACTTCGTTATCATAGCGAGATTTAGATTTTGAAATTTTGAACTTAGTCGGTTCGAAATCTGCGATATTATTCGCCTTCATTGTGTTCGGTATATCTCCTGCAAATTTAGGAATCATCATGTCAGTGTTGTTTTGGTTGCTTTTGTCTTGGTTCAGCATCTGAGCTTTGATTCCAATAGAAGATGCAGATTTTTCCCTTTCCCACAGACTTGCGACCTTTTTAAATCCTTTTTCATGCAATTTTAGCATTGACTTGTGGTTTTTGTTCGTGGGGTAGTTCAGCATGTTTTTCTTTAAGTTCATGTCTTTTTGCAGTAAGTTTTCAGGAACTTTATTCTCAGTGTGATTGCAAAGATTCTCATCAATATTATAAGTTATATTTTGTAAATTTTTAATCGAAGTCTCGTACTCCTTGATGTTTCTGTTCAACCGGGGAGATGTAGAGTTATGTATGCTCTCTTTAAGCTTGTCTTTCTTCCTTTTACTCCTTTCCGGCTTACGTATGCCGATAAGTTCGTATTCAAATTTCGGGTGGTTTTGAAAGTCGTCAAAGTCATCAATACTCTCTTTGATCTCTTTATTTTCTACAGATTTGCCCCGCGCTTCTTTTGCAACGTTATCATGCGTGATTATTCGATTAATAACCGAGATCTCTCCACATTTGGAAAACTGGATGTTATCGATAAAGTTGATGATTTTTATATTAAAGTCGTGCTTGTTCTCTTTGATAACTTCAAGCTTCTGCTTATTTTTCTTTGTCAGGCAGAATAGCTTTTCAGTGTCAAAAGTAGAGATCTTCCGCTCTGCCTTTTTGAGTTCGGAGTAACACTCGTACACTTCATCGAGGTATTTATTTTCGCTTGTACTTCTCTCGTTCTATGTGTTCTTTTTCTTTCTCGAATGCAAGTTTGATGTCTGAGAGTAATTTTTGCTTCTTATCATTCAAAAATGTTCTTGCCTTATCAAATGCGTCATTGACGACAGATATTTGTTCAAGATTGTTTTCTATAATATTTAACGATCTCCTGAAGGGAATCAACGTGAGAATAGCATAAAAGATCGATTTAGCGTATTTGCGATAAACTTATATATTTTTAGTTTAAAAATCAGCAAATATTAACACAGCCCAAAGTAGACTATTTCAATTACCTATATGTCGTCTTTCGACCTGCCTCAGAGTCTCTTCCCAGTGTTTACTGGACCGGTATTCGTCTGTAAATTGTTTGATAAGATGTCGGAAGTCCTTCCTGTATTTTTCACTTTCTTCATTTGAGAAATCAGAAGCTGCAGTCGGCAGTCTATTCGTGTATCACGTGGTGAAGTCCTTTGCGTCCTTTGCCTTCGGCAGGTGCTGGATGATAATATAGCAAATTGGTAGGGAAGCCGGCGCGACCTTGTGCACGATATTGTCATTTGGACATATTATTTGAGTCTGCATCTCGTCTAAAATTAAATTCTTCCTTATTTCACTCGGAATGCTAGGTTTAGACGGGTCGCCTTTGATTAGCTTAAATATGCAATCTTGGCAGAAGACGTGCCCTCACGGCAAGGACAGAGGTTTCCTATTTGTATCGTTATATTGAAATCAGCAAATGGAACAGTCAAAAATTGAAGTCTCCATTGTTAAAAATTTGAATGGCTGTTTGATAAAAGTTATTAAAATTTAGACCCGAATATTTCTGGTATTTTATTTTATTCCATACTTATAAATCGATGATTTTATCAGTTCATTAGAAAAAAATTATTATAATTGAAAATAATAAATGGAAGTTGAAGAAAGCAAAAAATCAGTACTTTCAGGTGAATTATACTTTTAGGAGGATAGACAAGGTGATAAGAGAGATGACCAGTTAAAACCAATTCTTGACTCAGTGTAAGTTAAATTGCTTAATTTTCCTTCAATAGTGAACCAAGTGAGCTTAGTGAACTTCATAAAAACAAAAGTGAAAATCCTCCATTCAATATAAATAACTTAATTGAGATGCCTGACACGAAGCTTGATTTCCGCTCAAAAACTGTAAAACCAGGAAGAGTAATCGAAGAAAATAAAGTACCTAATTCAGAAGATAAACAAGAAGAAAATAAAGAATTAGTTATCTCAACAGAACAAAAAACTCGATTTGTGAGAGCTGTCTACTTAATTGTTCTCTTTCAAGTGACATTGACATTCTTGCTTTGATACATCTCATCAATTTTCAATCCGATGTCGAAGTTTTGAAACAACATAATAGTGATTTTGCTATCAAATTTCTTCCTTCTGGGGAGCATAATCATATTCTTTTTGACGAATATTTCTCAGGTGTTTCCGCACAATTACATTTTGTTATTGATATTCACTGCAAGTGAATCATCAATGATAGCTGGATGGACTGCAGACTTAAAGACAGATACAATAATCCTATGCGTTGGGATGTTCATGTCGACCACTGGAATCCTCACAATCCGATTATTCACGATGACTAAAGACAACCAAAAATCTGGGCTTCTGTATACCTTGGTGATCTCGATCGTTCTTCAAATAGTCGTGGCTTACTTCTGGCTGTCAGCGACCTTCTGGACCATGCTGGCAAGTGGAATGAGTGTCCTTGGATACGGGTGATTTCTGATTATTAACACAAATAAGATCAGTAAAGAGCTACCTCTCGACGAGTACATTCTTGGAAGTCTTCTTTTGTACATCGACTGCCTCACTTTCTTCATTTACTTGCTAAAAGCATTCGGAAAGAAGAAAGGAAGATAAGTCACTGGCTTTTAAAAGATACGATTCATTTTCAACTAATTTGGTTTTTTAACTAAAAATATTTGCTACAAATATTTGCTCGGATTTCTTAGTTGAAAATAGTTAAAAAGAATCCATATTATTATCTGCATTTTCACAAAAGTATCTGGACTCAACTCGGCTGTGATCGATTGTCGCTGAAGGAATTGAGTCAAAGCCTGAATGGGGGCTGATAACGATTTCAATCCCTTCTCTCCGACTCTTTTGAGTTCCTTTATTTGATCTCATTGCTAAATAGTAGTTATATGCTAAGTACTTTGAAGGGCCTTCTGGTTAGTAAACAAACTGTTCTTCGATGTCCTGACTCTGTAACTTGACATGACTCTTTGAGACTGCCTTTTCTTACTGATGTCCAGCTGCAGTCTTTTAAATACCTTCGGTTTGGTTTTAATTTGGTCATTTGGTTTATCAGTTTCTCTATTGTAAAATTGTTTTATTTAGTAAATTCAAAAAATAGATTTTATTCGTCTTTAAAACAACTAATCTTCAAACTGGTTTAAATACAAGTAAATAAGAATTGGTTCTTACTCGTAGTCATGTTTTTGTATATATTTATACATCGCTGTGAGTTGTTGGAGTATCGTGGAAGCTCGCTTATGCTCCTTTTTGCCTTTATCAGTTTCATCAACAATTCTACAAACATCAATCAAGCATCATTACATATACGATAGTTGTCAATAAGGACAAGCAGGAGCTGGTCCTGATGCCGCTTGGTATACTCACAGAACTTATTTAAGATTTTCAAACGAATCGAGCTGTGCCTTTTGTTTATCCAACTTAAGCATATCGGCTGCATCAGCTTTGAGCGACATTCGAGCTTCAAACTCTCTGATGTCAACAGGATCGACTCCATATGACTCGACTATTTCCTTATTTAAGCTTTCTGTAGATTGAATTAAAAGTTTCATCGACTTTATTCAAAGCTTCTGTTTGTATCGAGAATATCTTTTCGTCGATCGACATAATGATGCCGCATATAGAGTCGAGGTCTTTCTTCAGTTCAACTTTATACTCTTCTAAGTGACTAAACGTCGGATAGTTCAGTAGGTCTTCCTTGACCTCCTGAAGAGAAATCTTCGATGCTTTATCGCAGATGATCGCATCAAACCTTTGGATGATCTCTCTGTTTTCTTTGCACTGAGTTATGAATTTGTAGACCTTGTCTTCGAGATTTGCAGAGAAGCAATCGAACTTGTACTCAAGCGTATTGGTGACTTCAATAGACACAAGGCTAGATGATTATTCAGCAAGGTTACCCGTCCATTCGCTTGTTGATCTTCATAGTTTCGATACTAAGATCCTTCATTTCAATTTTCTTTTCGATTTCAGCGTTTGCATTCACTAGTTTTACTTCGTTGATATCTAAAGATTATTTATACTAAAATCACCTTGGATTCAGGCTTGGATCTGAGCGATCTCGTCATTGATAGTTTGGATGTCTTCATCAATCTTGACAATTTTATTTGCGAATTCATCACGCTTTGTAAACACTTTGATTTTGTCTTCAAATTCTTTGCGAAGAGTCGAAATGTTGTCGTTGACATAGACAGTTTTACAGTGCAGTTTGAGATTCTCAACGACTTTATCGATTCTCGCATCAATCGTCTCCATTTGTTCGATTGTGCAGAAGTTTTCATCGACTTTATTTTCATAAGCTGCGGTATTCTAAAAATGGCACATACTCGAGGAATTTATTTATTTAAGAAGCTGATTTGGGTCTTGTCTGCTTTTAGCTTCATATCTTCGATTGAATTGTGCAGTTCCCAAGTTAACTAAATTCAGTTTTGGTTTGATTAAAATTAATAATTTGGTTAAATCAAAAAAATACATTTTCGATTCTGTTTTGAAAAGATGACATTTCTTTATTTTGATTCTGCAATTCAATCGAAAATCTCTTCTATCTCCTTCATCGTTGGAAACCTTTCGTGTGTTTGACTCTGAAAATCAGCGATAGGGGCGTTGACAGGTGAATCACCAACTCCTTCGTCCATTTTGCTGAATAAATTTTCAAAAAGGTCTGAATGGTCATCCATTTTCAAATTTTATTGTAAAATTTATAATTAACTGGACTTTAAGATTTATTGATTATTTAATTGTGGCTGATAAAATTAATAAAAATAAAATCAAGATGTTTTTTAAACTCAAGCATGTTTTGGCTAAATTCTCAGCAGTCAATAAGTACTCAATAAAAGCCTCCCCTCTACGGTTTTGAAGATTTATCCAGCCGACCTTCCAGTGCAGATTTTATTCAGTCAATTCAAATAAGCGATCTTTAGACAGTAAGAACTATAAATAAAAAGCACCAAAAAGAAGTTAAAAAATCAAACATGCATGATTTAATTGCGTTGTTATAAAAGACCGTGAAGTAAGTTAGTCTGATCTCCAGTACCTTTTAAAATAATATTTTATTAATAATTTCATTCGTTTTAATTTCATCATCTAAACCAGCTGTAAATAGACAAATACAGAAGTCGTGGAGGACATGCTTACAAAAGCGATATCGAATTTATCAAAAATACGCTCACAGCAGGTCCCCGACCAGTTGAAGTTTGTAAATCAGGTATCGATGCAGGTGTTCAGGCAAGAGCAGAACTTAAAGCAGTACCGTATAATTTACGACGGACAAATAGCAGCCAAAAACAAGTTCATATCGACGTATAAATATATCACAGAGGATGCTGTGAAGTACATACGTGATAAGGATCTTGATGCACAGCAAAAGGCTCACCTGATTGGCCTTTTATGCAACTCTTTGTTCTTTACAAAAGAAACGTACTTTGCTGAAGAACTCGCAAAACAGCAAAACATCCATGACTCTCGGATAAGCAGTAATAAGAAGATGTGTGAGATGGTCTACGCTTGAATCAAGCAAAATAGCGAGATACTAGCTTCATGTGATGAGTTGAGCCGCAGTTCAATCATCAAGAAAACAGTCAGATTCCTCAGCGATACGAGATTCGACTCTGAAATCGTCCAGGCTGCTAGTGAAGGATTCAATGAAGCTGGACTCAAAGAAATGACCAATAAAGAACTGATTGATAACACCAATTATTATATTCCTTATTTAATAAGGGAAAATGATACAGCTGAACTTAACAAGAATCCAAAGTTAGCTTGCCTACTTGAAGAACAAATGCTTGCAAAGACAGAAAGCGCATTTTTGAGTCTAATTAAAAATGAAGTAATGCAAAGACTAAAAACCGGACGAATCACTGTCGATGAGTACTTCGAATTTTCGCAGTTCACTTATTTCACTCATAGACTTTCACAATTGAATCTTGCGATTAACCTGTTTGATTTATTCGACTCTGATCATGTGCAATTTTTGTTAGAAAATATCGATCAAATGGGCGGAGATAAATTAGCACGACTGATGATGATATACAGTAGAATAATTAAACAGGATCCAATGCATTCAGATCAAATTCCATATTGTCTTATAAATAAAATTTTTACGCGATTAATTAATGAAGTTGACTTTGATTCATCGACAGCTTCGCTTATTGCTCATAATATTAGTCTGCCATGTCATGCAGAACTTTCAGAACAATTAACGAGGAAATGTCTTGAAAAGCTAAAAGAAAACAGCAGTTTTGATGAAGAAAGAGTAAATGACGACCACAGGTTTCTCTCAGCTATATCTCGACTTATCTCTCATTGAGTCAATTGTGGTTTTAATGAAACAGATGTATACGAAGATCTGCTTGAGATAATATCGTCATACTTTTATGACGAAGTTATATATAACATCACAAAAATCCAAAAGCTCATACTTTTATCAAATGTGTATCGAGACCTGTGAATTTCTGAAGATTACGACCACAAGCTCTGGGGGTTAATCGAATACTATCAGGCAGATCTGATTAACTCAAATAGCAATATAGTACTAAATAATGTTAAAATAATTGACAGGTTTTTATCTGCAGAAAGGGGTTTTTCACTAATTCCTCATGACCGCACTGATATCCATTCAGTGCCAGAGTCGAAATTTTCGACTTATTACATCAAACCGCAGATCCACAGTACGATTACTGATGTGCTTGCAGGATCAAAATTTGAACAGGACTATATCGATAAAATCCGTATCGACTATGCTATCGTAAACAGCTCAGTGATTCGAAACAACAGCGAGTATTATTTTGAGAAGTTAGCAATAATGGTTCCAAATGCAACAGACTTCCACTACCCCTTTAAATCTTTAAAAAAAAGCTTGTTTAGCAAACTACAGATGACTTGAAAGAACAGGGTGGAAAGTACTCGTCGTGCCTTCGAACAAAGCAAAGCTCACTGAGTTTTTAATAAAGGAAATCATCTATCTTTGTGACTAAGATCTGCGACTGTATTCAATCTGTTATAGATAAAAAATAGTTTATGTATACAAATTGAAATTATATACGAGATATTAAAACACCCTCATTGATGTTTTATTTGAACTTAATAAAATAATTCAAATGTGAAAATAATATTAATCTTCACTAATCAAAAATGTCCTTGTCGTTGTTGTACTTATGCAGACTCAAAAAGGTCCTGATAGTACTGTTGATGTAAGCATTATGGAGCTCGATTCTGTCTTCACTCATGAACCTCTGCTGGTTTATCACATTGTCTCTGAACTTGTTCTCGTGGAACGAAAGGCTCTTCGGGGTCTGGTTGCCTAAGAACTGCTGCATTACCTTTGACTTCTCATCTTTGTTTCTATTGAGCTCGTAGTGCTAAACCAAAACGATCAGGAGGCAGGCTTGGGGAAGTAACTATAAAATGTGCTTTATTTACTAATGGAGGCTGATAATATCTATTTCTATTAATCTGAGTATTAATCGTATTAAGCTCTTTCGGTATTGTGGCGTAATACTCGTTTTGATGAGGAAGAGACTTTCTATTTTTGACTCAGTCCAGGATTAGGAGTACTAGATACCTTTAGTGATCTCCTCAACGTCTCCATTTGCTTTTCATTCATCGGTTTATTTGTAGTTCTCTTCATTTTGCTTTTTTCATTTAAACTCTATAGCTGGAGGATTAAAATTGTGCTTATGAGCTTGTATAATTTTTATTTGGGTTGGATTGCAGCGGTTAAAAATTTGTTATTAAAAACTCAAAATTTATTGAGTGTTATCACTGATAAGATAAAATACTCAAATTCGTCAGATGTATCGGACTGTATTTTTACCTTTATAGTCTCAAACCCACAGGTAAGGGTCTTTGATGCTTTTGAGAAGTTGCAGGAGTCTCTAAGGCACAGTTCACTCATCTTCTTGTCATCGACCTTCATAACCTTTGAAAATAAATTTTTCTTTGTATCTTGATTATTGTAAAACGTGATAATTTTCTGTCGTTCAGGAGAAATCGATTTAGTCAGTAGAAATGAAGGCTTAGTATTGTCGACATTTACAGGTCGGTAATTAATTCTTCTAAATGTCTTCAGTATATCTCTTCTGCTATTTTTCGGTGTTGCTTCATATCTCTCTTGATCATCGTATCTATTAGGCTATAGAGGAATAAATTGCGCAATACGGTACTTTTTCGTTATGTTTAATTACATCAGCAGGGCTGAGTCTGAGTTCAGGGAACTGTCTTTTAGAGACTCTATTAAACCAGCCTCCCTTTCCGGAGCTGGCAATACACGACAGTGTATCTGTGTTAAGTCCAGCAATCTTGCCTTCCATATACGCAAATAAATTATTTATTTCTATGGACAAAATGAATTTATATAAAATCAAACCACTAATACCGGATTCGATGTTGTCTTGTTGACTGTTAATAAAAAATAACGTTCAAACTTTGATTGGTAAATAGTCCCTAAATTATACCTGAAAAATTAATTTGATCTCGAACTTCGAAAATCTTAATGTAATCGATGGATTTTTTTTAAGATTCCATCTAAAAAAATTACAGAGTGTTGATATGATCCACCACTACTAAAACTGCATCTGTTCTAATGATTTTAGATATCGATCTGGACATAATTTAAAACCAAATTTGACTAAATATTTAATTATTTACAATTCAAGTAAAATTTTATAAATTTAATAAATAAAAATCATCTTTTTTCTGCTCTTAAGACTTTAAAAGTATCGGTGCTTTGAGGAGAAAACATCTGAAATTGCGGTAATCAAATTAATATGGAGACCAAAGGAAATAAAGGAAAGCGATCAGGTAATAATACATATCTAAGCTTTAGGCGGACAAAATGTAAAACTCTCTAAAGCCATGTCTTATATCCTAAGACACGGAGCTAAAGAAAACGGCGTTAAAATATCTGACGACGGATATGTACGAATTAAAGGTAACGTTGTCTGTTTTACATTACATTAGATCTTATGGAGTGCGGATCGATAAAGAAATTTAAACCAAAACTTGCTGATATCCTTTCATGCGTCGAAAACAATGATAAAAAGAGGTTCCAGGTAAAGTCTGACCCAGTTGCTGAAGAAATTACCATTGAAAATGGATATATAAGAGCGTCGCAAGGGCATACGATGGGTGGAATTGATGAAGAGAAGTTGCTCAGCAAAATTACTTTCCCTTATAAGTACTCAACAATCGTTCACGGCACTTACTCAAAAGTCTTAGAGCCGATCCAAGAGCAAGGACTCTGCAAGATGGCAAGAAACCATATCCATATGGCTAAAGGATATGCAGGAGATAAAGGAGTCATCAGCGGAATGCGAGGATCATGAGATGTGTTCGTTGAAGTTAACCTTAACAAAGCAGTAGAAAACGGTATTGAAGTTTATGAATCTGCCAACGGCGTCATTCTTACTTCAGGCATTGAAGGATATTTGCCTCCAAATTACTTTAAAAACATCAAAAATAAGAAACAAGACTTCATATACAAAGCGCCATTTGACTTTATTGTTGTATTCGATTTCGAGGCGATCTGCGACAAAGATGGAAATGAAAAATTCGAAGTTCAAGAGATCATTGAGTTCCCAGCTGTGATAATCGACTGTAAGGAAAAGAAAATAGTAAAAGGCTTCCAGACGTACATTAAGCCATCAAAATATCCTGAGCTAACTGAGTTCTGCACCGAGCTTACTGGAATTACACAGGAACAAGTAGACAGCGGAGTCTCAATCGACACTGCTTTGCTTATGTTTCATGAATTCCTGAGGAAGAATAACGTCCTCAAAAGTAACTTTGTGCTGATGTCATGTGGAGACTACGATGCCAAGGCTTTGAGACGAGAAGCCGACTACAAGCAGTTCTTCGTGCCGAACTACATGAAAGAATGGATCAATGTGAAGAAAGCGTTTCCTTTACATCTTTACGATGAAGAGTTTAAGACGAAAGGACCAGTTGACAATATCAAAAAGGCAAAACCTCTTGTGAAAGGAATGACCGATATGCTTGACAAACTTAGCCTTAAACTTATTGGCCGACATCATTCAGGATTTGATGATAGCCTTAATATTGCAAGATGCGCAGTAAAAACGATGGAGGATGGATATGTATACGATCTCAATCATGTTGCGTGTTTAAACTATGTTTCAACGGATGAAGCCGCTCAGAAGTTTGAGCAGGCGTTTAAGGACAAGTACCAAGGAGCAGACATTCCAGAAATCGACATTGAATCTCATATCGAAACGCTAATGAAATTAGAAAGTGATGAATAGTTTTTTTATAAGAATGTAAACCAAATCTGATGAAAATCTATTAATAATTTTTATCTTAGTTTATTAACTTTGATAAATTAGTTATTCGAGTTAAAAAAAAAAACTGAATCAAAGTATTACTTAGATATAATTATGTAATCTTAATAGTTTTGTGAATGTTTGTTTATATCGAGTCATCTTTCTGACCCAAAAGTCTGTCAAAAATATTTGAAATTATAAAAATATTGATTCAACGCGAATTAATCATTAAATGATGATCTTCGAAGCAATGTGGTTGATATACTTGAGCTTTATTCTTTTGCTTCCTTTGACTTTAATTCATGCGGAGGTATCACTATA
>JAGYYN010024560.1:0-10734 GCA_021441665.1 Euplotes cf. woodruffi 2 WChen-2021 | reverse complement strand
TCACTTGAGGCTGTAAATACTCGCTTTCACCGCTTGCAATTCTTCCTAAAAACAGTGATAGAAAATTCAGAATTTTTTAAAAATCTTACTTTCGTAATCAAGTGGAACTCCTTCAGGTGCGTGAATTTGATCTTCACTGACTCTTGGATAGTTGTTATACGCATACTGTAAAAATAGGAGTTTTATTAATATAATAAAAAAAGGAGTTAGACTTACGTAGGAAAGTGCTGGGTATTCCTCCATTCCTATTTAATATTTTCAATTTATTATAATCTTAGGAAAACTTTAGTTTATAAATAAGCAATATTAAAATCAAGCATTAACCCATAAAACACTTTATGTAATTATTATTTATACTAAAAAAAGAAGTGATAATTTTAAGCAAATCTTTTATTTTTTAAATTTTGAAAAGATCTCTCGCGCTCAATATAAATTTAAATTAATATGGAGATGAATGACTTTACTAAGCACCCGCCAACATTTGGTTCAAATATGAATTCGCCATTATTAGAGCGAGACAAGAATACAGTACGCTAATAAAATTATAAACAATCAAAGCCTGCTATGACCGTGCTAAATTTAGGTTTACGAAATGCCAACAAAAAGACAGACGACTGCGCGAACTTTGCCATTTAAAGATAATGACTCGATTTCAAACTCAAATTCGTTCTACGGAATCACCCAGTATACCGGAGAAAAAGACTCAAGCACGTTGAAATTGGTAACAGAGTTGCTGAAAAGCCAAAACGACTGGAAGGAAGTCCCCGACATCGTCAGATGGACTTTTAAAGCAATATATGATATTTTGCAAAACTTATTGCTCAACCAAGGGTTCAGCAAAAAGGATATTGAAAGACTGCTTAACTCAAAAGCATCTAAAACAGAGCTGAGTTCATATTTGACGATAAAAGCTAATATTACTGACGTATCAGTTGCAATCTCTGAAGTCGCTTCGCTAATCGAGACTAAAGTCGACGAAGATGTTTTTAAATAAAGCCATCAGTGATAAATCAACATACGATGACCTTCAGTTTATGTGTGATAAGAAACTTGATGTAGAAGACTTCGAAGACTTCATTAAGAAAATTGTACGATATTTCTAACTATTTTTAGGATATTGACACTATCACAACATCGCTAAACAACAAGGCTAACTGGACTGAAGTCAATGAAATGATTTCGAACAAAGTTGATAAGGAAACAGTCACGAATGCGCTGCATAAATAAAGTCAACAAATCAGATCTTGTTGAAGCTCAAAAGGAAATCGACACTAAAATACGAAATGCGGAGGATATGTTTAAATCAAAGATCGACCAAATTCTCAAAGCCCAAGATCAATTTATGAACTTGGTTGAAAGCGGAGAGATATGCAAATAAGCATAATGTCAACAGGCACAATCCACAGCTCGAAGACATTCGCAAGAAACTCGATATGAAGATCGACAGAAGAGAGATAGACACGTTTAATCACGAGTGAATGATCAATATTGATAAAATGAAAGACGAGGTTCAAAATGCGATTCAAAAACTCTCCACAACTGTCGAAATATACAGATCGAACAACGGTAGCTAAAGTGCGTAATTAATAATAGAAAACGATAACGAAAGAACCAAAGATTTACTGTCAAATCAAACAAAGAAAGCGACTGATTGCCTCGATGACAAAATGAAGTCTCTCGAAGCTGAGCTTAAACAGTCTTTTGATTCGTTTAAATAAGGATAGCAAGAGACAGCTAGAATTACTAAAGGAGAATACAGAAGACTGCATAACGAGAGTGGACAACTTAGCTAGAGATACCAATGTCGAAAGATCACTTATCGATCGACTAGTTGTCCTCGAAGTCAACTCAAAAACTATGAAGGAAGATACTAAAAAGCTAAAAGACAAACTTCGGTATTTCTTTGCATATTTAATAATTTAGAATGAAAGAAACATTTGCCAGTGACGAGGATAACATTAAAAACAAAGGATTTGGAACGATTGAATTTGCAGAGCAAAATAAACTATTTAAAGCGACTATCGAGAGATTGAAAAAGGAGATCATGGCTGATATTTACACAATCCAGAATGATATTGATTGCTTGAAATCATCAAAGCTGAATTCACTCGACTACTACGAGTTCAAAAACAATATGCAGACGTGTATTGCGAAGTACGAGTACATTCCATCGATCCCAGGGGCGATTAAATCAGTGGGTAAGTAAAAATACCGAACAAAGTAACGCTAAAATAGAAGATAAGCTTTTCAAAGAAATGAACAGCATCAAGAGCCAAATGATCCTCGATGTTGAGAATTTAGAATACAGACTGATGAATAAAATCGAGCTCAAAGATCCAAAATTCCAGTTACTCGATATTATTAATGAAAAAGCAGACAAGTCAGACATCGAGAAGCTCAAGATGTATAAAGTTGACGTCAGTGCTTTTGAAGAGTTCAAACAAATTGTTACAAGTGATGATCGCATCGGTAGGAGTTTTAATTAAGCCTCATGTTCACGACTGTATAGAGACTCTATTCGAACAGCTCGATCTTAAGTCGAATATTGACGATGTTAACAAAGCACTAAAGGAAATCCACCATGAATTAGATGACAAAGCAAGTTTATCAGTTACAGAATTAGCTTTAAAATCGCTTGAAGAAGTCAACGCCACGCTATGTGCTGAAAACTGCATCGGCAGGTGGTACTGGAAGAGCGGAAGTCTTAAGAATGACAATAGTATTCCGTGGGAGGAACAGACGATAAATACGTGTCCAGAGAACTTCCTTTGGGAAGAAAGCAAGACTAGTATTCTTACAGTTACGCCAGGACTTTACGAAATGAAGTGATCACTATTCAGCAGAAAGCAAAAGCCCCTCTTTGACATCATGATTAATGGAATGACTTGAATTTCCTACGGGAAAGAGTACAGCTACGAGAGTCAAGACTCTCATCACGAGTCTGGAAACTCTTATTTCGTTAAGAGCTACGAGTCAGTAGAGGAAGTGAAGAACCAGATCATCGGCAACTCAATGATCGCGTTTATCAATCTTCCAATGAACTCAAGAGTGTACATTAACTACAACTGAGATCATCATGCAGAAGGCTTTATGAGCTTAAGAAAAATTTAGTTGGCTTTCAATTAAATTTGCTTTTAAATTACTACTCATTCAAAATCATTTTAAAGCTGGAATCGAGAAATAATTTTAATTGAATAGAAATGGAAAGAAAGTGATACTCAAAGCAAATGGTTAAAGATATCATAAGAACAAGCAAAAACTTTGAGTTAGGAACAGGAAAACTACCGAGCTTTGACTGTCCTCCTCCGAACTACCAAGAAATGCCTGATTTCGATAAAGGATGGATTGCCATTGCAAAATCTGTTGTTGATGATGAAAGCCCATATAGAAAAATTGTGAAAGCAATAAGCAAGCATCAGCCCAATAAATTTTGATTGCTGAAATAGAAGCTCTAAAATACAAAAGAAAGTTATTCACCGTCCTAAAGTATTAGATAAGTTTTTAGAAAAGCGAAGAAGAGGAGATCAACTTGTGCAATATCAAACCACAAGTCCATATTTTAAAGCAAAAAGAAGTAAACCTTTGCTTATTCATCATTAATAGTAAAGTCGAATAATCTTAAAACTTAATAAAAATAGGTAGAATCTACTCGAACGAAGCATTGGACAAGATCAGCGTAAAAGATTCGAAGTCACCCGTTCACGAGATATTTCTGTAATTTCGTTTACCCTTTACATTATGCATATCCTTCAAGCTGAAAATACGATTAAGACTGCAGATTTACTAATGGACTATAGAAACTCACCGCTACCAAGAGCAAGACAAAAGGCGTCGGAATGAAATACAAAGACAAACATCGCGGCTGATCGAAGAAAGAAGTTCACAACAAAGCAAATCTCTAGCAAATGTGAAGACCAAGTCGAAGGTACGTTTATCCACCTTCCGTTTATATTAAAAATAGTGAGGCTTGAGAAGACTAATGCACCTCAGGCAAAGCGGCCAACGCTTTGAATTTCAATGCTGAATGACTACAATTCGTCAGCGCTGGTGATGTCCCCGCTTCCCTCGATGAAACACAAGGAAAGTGAAAACAGCATGGAGAGCGATTCCAGAGAAAGCAATATCATCGTGATCGCAGATGTCAGAAGAGATAATAAGGGTAAATACAGTCGGGTGGTTTTTAATGGCTAAAGCAATACTTTTGCATCGAGAAGGAGTACCCACTGCAAGACGTACTTGATTGCTATGAAATCTAATCTTAAAATTTGGTTTGGTGTAAATCATAATTTTGCTGCGGAAGGATCTAGATTATTAATAAATCCGTAATTGCTAAAATATTACTTAGATTTTTTAATGTAATTTAAAAGAACTGAATGATGAGAGAGAAAAAAAAGTTTTTTTAGCATTTTTATAAGTGAAAAAAACCGAGTTTTATAAATAGGTTATGAAGGACTATAAATTATTCACAATTCCACTTTAATTAGATTAAAAAAATAACTAAAATTAAAAGGAAATTTTAAGTTATGATTTTAAGTCATTTAACTTATGAAGGAAACCAAATTTTAAAAGAGATATTTTTAGTGCTAATTAAATAGGACAAAAAATACTAACATATATAAATGTCAATTTATTCTAACCTGATAATAAATTGAATTTAGTTTTAAATAAAAACTGAAGATATTTTTGCATTGTAAATCTTAATTTTACTTATACAACACTATGTATTTGATATTTTAACTTTTAAAAAGAATACTATTAAAAATTATCATCTTCCTTCTCGTTATCAATTTGACTAATATCGAAAGCCTATTTATACCTTTATATTTCTAATTTAAATTCAGTGCTGACAGAAGTAATCCAAGAGGCGAAGTCTTGCTCTAAGTTCAACCCAGTCTTACCAAAAGTAATCAGCAGGAACAACTGAAGAAAGCAGAGCTGAAAGGAATACGAGCTCGTCACTCACTACCCGCATTTAGTCGGAAAACCCACTCACGCAAGCCGCACAAGGTTTTACTCTCCAGATATAGGTAAGCTAGAGCACCAACTTTATAGGTGGGAGGTTACTCATGGAGAAAGGGCTCAAGCGGAAGTACCTCAAATCAAGAATCTCATTTGTATTATAGTTGCACTAGTTATTTTTAATCTATAAAATTTGGAAATTTAAATACTTTACCAAGACCCTCGGCTCAGTAATTTCAATTTCTATCTGTATCATGTAGCGATGCAGAAGGAAACTCATTTCTGAATGAAACCAAGAAATAATAATTTTAAACTAAAATGGAAGGCTTGAAAGACGAGGATAGCAATGATAAGTCGATTCAACTGCATCTTGGGACTCCTGCTTCGAAAAACGAGCCTGAAGAGAACAGCAAGCAAGAGCTCAATCTTTCAGACTCGCCAGATGTCAATCCGTTTTGAATTGATAACTACGATGAGAACAAGCAGCAGCTGACTCGGATGAGTGGGAACGAACGCTCTCTCCTGCATGCCATGACGCACGGAGACATAAAACAGGAGATCTTCGAGGAAGTGAGGAGAGGAGTCCCTGATATCCCCGATAATAAAGAATGATATCAAAACACCACCCAAGGCATTATTGACAATCTTGAAGACATCGATTGAAGAGACGAAGATAACACCTTTGAATATAAGAAGAGCTCCACCATGGACGAGTGAAATAACACAAAGGAAAAAGCACAGCGAGATGAATCCGAAACCACTGAAAACTACTTCTACTTTGGGTTTTCTGACTCAATCCACATGCAGAATCGAGATATGTGGGATGGTGAGTTCTTGTCTCGCGAAACAGCCAAAAATGCTAAGACAAGTAGTGGAATATGATTTCCAAATAAAGACAACAACAGTTACAAAAATAAAGAGAAGATGGTATATATTCAAGACAACAGTCCGAAGAACAGCGATATTTCTGCTGACAGCTTTGATAGCGTGAAGAGAATCAACCAAGAGGACAACGACCACAGCAGCAATCTATCAGCAAGATTTATGGAGAAGGTTAACCAAGTTCGATCCAACAGAGCGCAGCAAGAATCGTTAAAGCAAAATATGAAGAACAAACAAATGGGGTATTTTAATAACTCAAGTGTTCCATCGATGGTGACTGCAAATACAATGAACTTGCCAACGATAATAGAGCAAGATGAGAATATAAAGGTAACGGCGGAATTTACTTTCGAATAAAAATTGTTTAAATTTATTTTTGTTATTCTTAATGTAAAAGCACTAAATTCTGCAATTTAAAATTAATAATGTAATTTTAGAGACATAAAAGATCACATTCCTCATCGAATGCAAAGCAATTGAAGTACTTTGAAGATCAAAGGGCATTTATAGCCCAACTGGTTAGTCAGTACCGGCAAAGGGAAGTACAAACGCTTACTATTTTTCAAGGTAAAGCCTGACGCTAATTTTTTATAGCCAAAATCATCCAGTTAAAAGAGCTGTTAAAGAAAGAGATCGCAATTAAGTTTGTTTTATTAGAAAAATGTAAAAATATCAAAGCTGAAAACGATAAGCTTAAAGAGATCATTGGAACCAAGAATTTCTTTGATATGAAAACTCAACTTAAAGATGTGGGATGCCAAGTTAGTATCGATTCTAGCTGAATGGCATATGAAGCCAATAACAAAGGCTCGATTGGAAAGTATTACAAGGACATGTTCCCACATCATAGTCAAAAGACAAAGCAAACGAGTGTCGAACATGAAAATACTTCTTCTAGACAAGAACTCAATTCTGATGAGTTCTTTAACCAAGAAATAACTCCTGATTTAGTGCCAAAATTTGAAAATAAAGACTTATTTTCTCGGAAAAAGGGCATAACTAAACCTGGATCCTGCCCGAGACAACGTCGGAGAAGTAGACAAGATCGAGTCGATCCGAATGAAAAGAAGCAAAGTGTGCTTAATGAACTCGGTCCAGGAACAACCATCATCGTGATTCAGAAAAGCGAAGATGATGAAAGCTACAAAACCAACTCCATCGAGGACTTCTCCTGCCTTGAAGAAGAAATCCTCAAAATTGCTGGAAAAAAAGGTCCACATGATTACAGATCGCAGTACAAATCTGAAAATTGGCAAATGAAGAAGAAAGTTGCGAATAGCCAATCGTTTAGAAACCTGCAAAATACATAGAAAGGAAAACCGCCGATTAAGTCGACTGATAATACAGATCCAGAGCTATCAGCAGCAATACAAAAGCATGGAAGCAAGTGGGCAGTGAATAAACAAAAATTAGAGCAAAAGGCAAGCAAAGTAGTCAATAAAAATGTGTGTCAAAAGTCAAGCAGAGTCAATTCAATAGACAATGACTCACATCAGAAAACTGCAGCTAAAAAGAAGCAAAATAAAGACGAACCTAAAGAAGATAATAAGCAGTTAGTCGCAAAGTTTGAAGACCTCATCCAACAAAAGAAAGAAGCATTAGGAATAAAACCGCTAAACTCTACACTTAACAATTATAAAGTTGTTTTTAACGAAAATGAAAAGTTACAAAAAATCATCGAAGAACAAAAACGGACAATAAAGCTGATGAGGCAGGAAAAAGTTGAACAAATGAAAGAGCTGACTAAGCACATTGAAAACGAAAAGAAGCTTGAGGTCATGATGAAGCATGAAACACCGGTTCGATCGAGACAAAACAAATCTGAGTACAGAAACAAATCCAGAGA
Organism: Euplotes cf. woodruffi 2 WChen-2021; assembly: GCA_021441665.1. Classification (NCBI taxonomy): domain Eukaryota; phylum Ciliophora; class Spirotrichea; order Euplotida; family Euplotidae; genus Euplotes; species Euplotes cf. woodruffi 2 WChen-2021. The sequence continues at coordinate 3,047 of JAGYYN010024560.1, read as the reverse complement.
AGGGTCGAATTTTTCAGCGCATAAAGTCTCTTCAACTAAATCGCCTGCTTACAGAACAGAAGTAGACCATGTGAAGTCCAATATTGATAAAGAAATCGCTTCTGAATACGCATTGAAGAAAAGTGATACATCTAAGAGGCTGAACCCCTCAGCAACTGAAATCATTGTGCAGCCTAAGATCAGAGGAAAAGACCATAATGAAGTAATTACCACCGAGTTGCTGAAGAAGTCGAGTCTGGAAATGAAGAGACAGTCATTTAGTAGCTTAAAAGAACTTGAAAGACTAGCAAAGTTAAACCGCCACAATTTAAACGCAACAAGTAGCGAAATGAACAGATCTTCAAGCAGAATTATTGAAAGTGTAGACCAGTCTATCCTTTCGATGACGTTTACAAATGAAGAGGATATATTGCAGTATTCATCTCGACAGAACGATAAATTAGAGCTATCACCAATTAAGGAGACAAAGATTCCGTCAATAAAAGCATCTCCAATAAAGCTTAAGTATTCACAGAAGCGCAAATAACGAAGCAAAGAAAGCCATACTAGAGGCAAGGAATAAAGTCGAAAGCCCTCCTATTACTCCACTACAAGAAGAAGCAGACGGCCTTGATATGAGAGAGGAAATCATATTGACCCGAAAACAGATATCAAATAAAAATGATGCTAACATCTGAGTTAGCTCAATGGATATTGACCAGAGTGAATCAGGCAGAACTCTGAGAACTGTTAAGCAAAAAGACAAAGGCAACCTTAAGATCAATTCTATTAAGCGACTAAAAGATACAGTTCAGACTAAACGAAACATCAATACTAAATAAAATCTATCGGATGTCCAGCAGACCGAAAAACTTATCTCAAATTGATAAAGGCCTCGACTGAGGTGATGAAAAAACCCACGAAAGCGAAGTTGAAGAACATAAAGAAGGAAGCCAAGATTTCGATGCTTACGATACTTCAGAGAAGTCAGAGTCAAACCAAAAGCCTCTAAAAATGAAAAGAGAAGCGCTGTCAAGAGATACCAAAGCGAAGACTTTACCAAAACGAAAGCCATGGATGATTTAGTAATGTATAAATATCAAAATTCGTCCAAAATAATAACTGACCTTTTCAATCTTCGTATAAAATACTGTATTTTAAATCCAGCACGATAATACATTTATTAGTAATTAATACGATTTTGAAAAGATAGATTTCAGTATTCTTCTGCAGAAGTAGATTTTACATAAACTCAATTGATTTGTTCACAAAAGCACATTAATTTTGTTGTCAATAATTATTTTGATAAAAATATTATTACGTTTCCTTCAATTTTCTCCATTAAAATTTATTATAATATCCAAAGCTGATTGATATTTTGTCCTTAATTATTTTTATATTTTTTATATATTTAAGTCAAAAATACCATTCTAAAATAAGACAGAGCCGCTGTGCTGATCGAGCCCTTTTAAAGGTTGATGTCAGTTAAACATTAAATAAGATAAAATATGGAGAGACAACCGATAGGCTATGTAAGAGGATTTTTGGACTAACCGTAGCAGCTACAACACCGCCTGAAAGCTATAATTAGCACCAATTCATTTGTGAGCAACCAGCATAGATTAGATCCCGATGTTGTTTAAATTTTTGTCGTGTGTTAGATATCTCCGCGACATGCGTTAAAACGTTATTTTTGCTAACTTTCCTCTTTTAGATTAGAGACACGTGAATTCCACTAAGAAAATCAATTGTTAATATTAAGAGGTCGGCGAACGAAATGGAAAGAAATATGGCGATTCTCGCACGCAAATCCAGCTGACTTACCTCGAATACAAACTCACTAATGGAGAAGCTAAAGAAACACAGAAGGAAGATGCACTTTGACCAAATGAACACTAACATTCAGTTGTAATGGCTTTTAATTAATTCACTATTCAATTCGGGTTCTTTTTGTGATAATAACTTGTGGGTATAGTTCTCTAAAGAAAAGAGATGTAAAGAATAATGAAAAAGCCGCAAACGAAGACTGACGTCCGTCGCTGTCTCTCAATCGCTCCTTAAGTGTGAGCTGTATATTTGTAAATACAAATAGTAACTCGGGTGTTCTTTCTCGGAATGATATGAACACAAAACAGTAAGTATTCCTACAAAAAACACAACACTAATGTTGCAGCACATTTTTTGCAAATTATTTAAGTGAGATATTTTATTGTTAAATTTTATGTTAAAAATTAATTGATCACTAAAAATAAATTTTGTCAAGTATAAAATTACTATAAAAGTTGGCAATTAGTTTTATATATTACTAAAGTAAATTTTAGTTGTTTAAAAATCTCATATAAGTATTTTTATCTTCGAAATACTGTTTAAGTTATAAATGTGACAATTAAGGCAAATAAAAACTAATTTTAGCCACATATTGCGATTAACAATTACATACTTTTTTTCATAGCTATACTAAACCTATATAAATCCTTATCAAGCTCTAGTTGTTAAAATTCTCAGTATCACAATGCAATATGTAAAAATGGTTGAAATCGTCATCCATTCGCAAAAAATTAAGATTTTTAATTTTAACGAATTAACTTCAAAAATAAATCTCGCTTATGCTTAGTCTCGAACTGTGTCTCAGCATTCATAGGTGAATAAACAACTACAAGTTTGAGAATAAAAGAATCAAGATACAAGAAAATGACAATGAAGAGGTGACCTTAGTATCGAAAGTCGAACTGCAAAGGTCAAACACAACTCCGATTACAGCAAGTAAAAACATTTGCATCGACCCTTGCTTTAATAAGAAGCTAGTCGACGAATACGGGCAGTCTTTCATCAACAGCATGCTCAAGGAAGAGAAAAAGGCCAAGATTGCGAAGTTTCTCGAAAGACATGACCAAATTACAGCTAAACTCAGAGCCAGAATGATCGACTGGTACGTCGAGATCGTATACACTTTTAACTGACACCCGAATACGTTTTATATGGCTGTCAAGATCTTAGATCTGTTCTTTGCGAAAACTCCGACTGTGCTCACGGTAAGAGAACTTCATCTGATCGGAGTTGTCTCGATA
>JAGYYN010024538.1:0-12336 GCA_021441665.1 Euplotes cf. woodruffi 2 WChen-2021 | reverse complement strand
TTTTCTAATTTGAATCTGGATTATATAATATATGAAAGTAGCCTGTATCGCGCATGCTCGTAAACTATCAGTCAGTAAGCACAAGAGTTTCTTCTCACCTGTAGTCCTAATCTTGTATCTATTTCGATTTCAAAACAACCTCCTCTTGCGATGAGGAAATAGAAGGCAAATCACTTGCAGTTTCACTAATTCGCTTTGTATAGTCGCAATATTATAAAAGCTTACTTCTGGAATAATAACATTTTATATAGATCGACTGTTGATCTTGGCAACGGTTGCGTTACTCTGCATAACTGAAAGCTCATGTAAGCTGGGAGTCGAAAATACACCAGATGTACCTCAAAGGCAGTATCTGATTAATAGCTTTATCAAGCAATCTATCGATAACCGTGGCTCTAAACATGCCCCTCAAGTAATCGAGCGAACAGGTGGAATTATAAGCTCCTTAGCTGCTCAAAACACAACATTAGAATTAAATCCAAAATTCGAGAGACCAGAAAGCAGTAATCTTGCTGTAAACCAAATGATGTTCCGAGAACAAAGAAGCTTAGATGGCAAAAGCGCAGCTAGCGAGATATCAGATGTTAAACCAGACGAAAAGAACTTGCTCAAACTCTTGTTTCTTATTGTCTGAGTTGTTGTCGTTGTTTCTTTGTGCCTGATTCTTAGCAAAAGAATCGAGAGAAATTACATTGAGCAACAAACCTCATATTTCAGTGCTTGAAACCGAAAAGGTCGAATGCATCTTTATCGAAACCATGATATTAAGAATTCTCATATGTACTTGAAGGAAGACCAGAGTCATATATCAATCAACAGAGAGACCAAGTAAGTGCCATACAAGACCTAATTTTTAGTTTTAACTCGCCTTTACATTAACATCAATTATTTGGCAAATTTTAAAATAATGAGGTTTAAATTTAAATGAAATAGTTTTTTTTCCTCTCCCTGCTATAAATTTTATACAAGGCAAGATGAGTTCTTTCCTTCAGTCGAGTTAGACAAAATGGATAATGACACCAAAAGAAAATTAGTATTCGAAGACTTAAGAGCGATTCACTTTAAAGAGGAGGAACAAAAAACTCCAAGTCACTTGATTGACTACCCAGCTCCAACTAATAATGATAATCCATTTGACGAGTTGGAGTTCAAAGGAATTTACTACGAGGAGGACAAAGCAAATACGTTTTATAAGAATACCAATATTTACAGCAGCGGCAACGATATGAACATGACCAAGGTAAAAACAACAAGAGCATCAACAGTAACAAAAACGATGCCTCTTTAAGTTTAAATAATTCTTCAATATGAAGTTGAACGTCTGCAGATTTAACTACAGCAGATGACAATTTTTTGAGCCTTCTTTGTCCAAATCTTCGAGACGAGAGTAAATAAGCAACTGCGAGCAAGCGAAACAGAAAAATGCAAAAGATCTGTATGACAGAAGTCAGTGAGTTCAGGAACTTCATCCATAGGATCACCTCGTTCCTGGATAGAAAAGATGTGATGGTGTTTGCAAATATGAACCGAGTCTTTCGATATCACTTCTTCACAATGTGATCTAAATACACTGAGACAATCAACTTATTCTCGAAGGACGACTTCGAACACAGAAAAGAAAGTCAGCTTCGCTGGATTACTAATGTATACATGGGAATCGATTTGACTGAGCTTGACGTGAACTGGAGGAGACTTTACACACTCGCAAACTTAAAATGGTTCTCAGACTTCATGTGCATGGTCATCAAGCGATCAAAGAACCTTGAGATATTAAGACTGGACTTTAGAATGCTTCCTGCTAAATGATACGAGCCTTGCCTTTACTGGACCGAGTGTCTGCTTGACCAGATTAACAAAGAAACACTATTTGAAATCGTGCTTAAGAGCGATAAACAGCTTCCAGATGAAATCATTGAACGAGTATCGAAGTTCGAACACATCACGAGTCTCGGGATCAGCACAGCTTTAGAAAAATGCGAAAAACTATTTCAAAAGTCTTATGACGAGCTGCACAAAATAGAAATCGCTTGTTCTTTAGAGCAAATCGAGCCTCTTAATATTTACAAGTTCTTAGAAAAACATCAAAAAATTCGAAAAGTCGTGTTCTCGTCTTGTGGAAACTACAATATCAGAAAGCTCATGCTTCCACTTAAAAAAGTCAAAAAGTACGTTTTTGAAGGCATCAACGAGCAAAGGGGAAAGTACGGAATTACAGAGCTTCTTCGAGAAAGATCAAGCTTCGTGAAGTCTTTAGTGTTCAAAAATTGCAGTTGTTCAGAGCGTGAGTTCACGAAGTTTGATGTCGCTGTTCTGCCAAAGCTCAAAAAGCTTATTATTGACAGTTCGAGAGGAATGAGCACAATTAATAGGCTTATGAAGACTGAGAACTGCCCTCAACTACGAGAGGTATACTTCAATAACTTTAAGCTGCTCGAGCCCGACTTCATGGTCACTATGTTTATGAATGGCTACGAAATAAGAATCCTAACTTTATTGTTTTTGCAAGATGACTGTATCCACATTTTTAATAAAGGACTCGAAGCAGTTATTACGAAGATAATGAGGAACTACGCAAGGTTCATGCCTTTGCCACTGTGCATGTTTAACAACCTCCAAAAGCTCACGGTTTCTGACCTTAATGAAGAATCAATCGACCTGTTCAAGAAAATTCATATGATCGATTATGAATTTTACAACAAATTTAGTATTATTGAAGGAAGAACAAACAAAAAGCTGATGTAGATTAAAAAATTATTGATTCAAAAATATTCTTTTACTTTGTTTAGTATCAATTAATGTTGTAGTAAATTACGAGTTTAATTTTAATATGTAGATTTTCAAAAAATAGCAAATATGTGAATCATATTGATAAAGTAAGTTTACATTTAATACGAAATTTCCACGTATTTTTTAATGAGAAAGTTAGTTCTTAAAAATTTGAAGGTCATTAATCAAAATAATCCCGCTTTCAGCATCATCAGATCGAAGTGTGTCATTACTTCCTAAAAATAAACTATATATGTACCTGTAGATCTCAGGAGTAAGCGTTTTGTAGCAATTGCTGATTCCTTTGATCTTTTGGTGATCTAAAAGTCCATTACAAGTTCGTACCTCTCTCATATCGATTTCAAGCTTCTCAACAGAATTACTTCCCAGCTGGTTTGTGTGTTTTATCTAAATCGGTAATAAAATGCTGACGATTACTCTAAAGTTCGAGCAAGTTCCCCTAAGGAACTTGCTCCTCAGTAGCATGTTTTCTCGATCTGACTTCGCACTCATTTTGGCTAAAGAATCGAAATTAAGGTGCTACCTTCAATTATTTGCTGTTTAAGTTTTTGAGCTGCCTTGAAGTTACTTGCTTATCTGTCTTTTGACCAGCTCTCTGGACTTGTAATCTGAGCTCGATGAAATAGATCATCTTTGGTCTTTCTTTTGATTCGCACTTAACGTACGTACTCGGTTTTGATAGCCACCACGGTTAAACATTTTGCTGCTGTTCGAATTACTTGGGTAGCAACCATAGAATGAACGCATTGGAGCTGCTCGCCATTTCCGATCTAATAGGAGGCTTTTTAGAAACTAGAAATACCGATTGTTTGAATTGAATTTGACCCGTAGGCTTCGTTAGTCTGAGATGACCTAGTTTATGTGACGGTGTGAATATTTACCTATTTCATCTTCGGGGTGTTTAGCGATGTCTTGAAGTTTAATCGATACATGTTTCTCTGGTGCAATTTCTCTTGATCTTAATAAATTCGTAAATATGATTTATTCTTACTAAATTTTTGATCTTTTGTATTTACACAATCCGTTTTATTTGAAGATATTCTTCATCTTTTTATTGTTAATTGAAATATTTATGCTTTGAACATTTTTATCTTCAAAACTCGATGAATTGAATAGTGAAACCAGTTTGTTATTCTATAGCAAATTCATTTAAAAAATAATTAGATAAAATAAAAATTTACTTTATGTAGTTTTTCTCTTCTTTTCGATATTTCAATAAGTCGTTCTTGTTGTAAATCTAGTTTGTTTTTATTTTGATTTGTCTATAATTCAACCGCATGTACATTTTAAAGTAAAATGACTCAACTGCCTACCTTAGCATCATGAGTTTTCTTCAAAATTCTCGCACTTTTCTTAATCCCAAAACTCAAAACCGTATTGATTCTCTGTACCGATTCCTCGGTCTCTTTCTGCTGTGTCTGTCTCAGTTCCAGCAGGTCTAAATTCTCAGTGCTTTTGCCGTTTTGTGCTGTGGTTTTCAGTCCTTTAGTAATATCAATTTCGCGTCTGATGATTGGTTCTTTCTTCGAACGAATTACAAGCCCTTTGGTCTTACTATTCCTGCCCTGTTTGCTGAGTCTATATCGAGTCAAGTCTCAGTGCCGATTTCGAATAAATTATATAAACTCAATATAAAAACAGGCAAATGTGTAAATTGTAATTCCGCTATAAACGCGGTTATAAAGTACCCATTGGCCATTTTAAAGTCCTGGATAATAGGAAACGCGCTGGCTCAGGGTATCGCCACTCTGTCAATAGCTTTAGTGCTGAACTTGTCCATATTTATAATTATTCAATTGCAAGCATGGAAGGACTTACTAAAGGTACTGACAAACTAACCTTTTAGATGAGGAGAGGGTGTACGATAGACAAATCAGGATATATGGCCCTGAGGTCCAGCAAATGTAACCTTTCAAAATCATTTTTAGGCTCAAACAAGCCAAAGTCTTAGTCACCGGGGTTGTAAATGGAGCCATTTCAGAGGCTATTCGACATATTGTACTCAGCGGCATCCAAGTCGATATTTTAGACAACGCAGAGGTCAGCGAAGACAATAAAGAAAGTCTTATGGCCACTCACTTCTTGATTAAACACGAGCATACGGGACTAAAGGTAAAAACAAGTAAGAGTGTGTTTGTAGGTCTCAGAAGCACTCAAAGATTCACTCTGCGGAATTTCAATATTTGCCAATATCAATATTAGAACAGAAGAAAGTTTAGCAAGCATTCCTGTTGAAGAGCTCAAAGCATACTCGCTGATTATTGCAGGATTTAAAAACTTCAGCGAGGTTGCAAACTACGATTCAAGTAACTTATACTAATTTTTAAAATCTAAGTTCTGCATTTAGGCCATGGAGTTCCAACAATCATTGCAAACTCATATGCAAGATACGGAGTGATCTATACTCACCTTGGGCCGGAGTACAAATTCACTGAAAAGCTGATGGTCAACAAAGAACCGATGGTAGCATTGATTTAATCATTTTGTAGTTGAAGCCGACTGAATTTAGTGACTCAGAATGGATCAATACATTTGTCGAAAAGATTCTTAACTTCAAATCACTAGGCAAAGATGGACTTAGCAGCGCAAGGACAATGCGGAAGTACAACTTCCCAATTGTCTACGCAATTGTTTGCCAATACTTGAAAGATACTACTGGAGAGGAAAGCTATGAAAGCATCAAGTCGTCAGTGCAGGCTAAGTTCAAAGAATCCAATAGACAGTCACTGGTTATTGGTAATTAACTTTACTAATAAATACAGATAACGCTGAATTTGACGACGCATTAAGTATATTTGAAAAAGCTCATGGGCTTACTGAGTTCCATCCAACGAACAGCGTGATTGGAAGTATTATCTCTCAAGAAGCACAGAAAATTGTGACAAGATCCGAAAGGCCATTTTACGGACTGTTCACCTACGACATTAAGACTCAAATTGGTAAAGAATGCGCCCCAAGTTTTCAGGAAGAGCTTTACTAAAAGTTGATTAATCTGCACTGAAATATTCAATTTGTTGAGATCATTTTGCAAATAGTTAATCTTGCTAGTTTGATAAATTGTGAGATTATTGAATAGATTAATCTTATAATATGCATTCAAAACTATTGATTCTTTTGTTCAGTAATCGAAGAAAGAACCGGAGCCTCGTTCCTCAACTCTCTATTTGCATTCTTCTTATTTGGTTTCGAAATAGCACTCGGCAGTCCGTCAAGTGCCAGCTCTCGTCTGTCATTTTCATTCGAAATGCTGTTGATCTTGAAATGGTTTGGCGAGTGGTACTTTTCAGAGTTTTTGGAATTTTTCTTCACATTTTTAACAATATTCATTTTATGCGAATTCAAAATCCGATCCAGTTGCTTGGAGATCGACGGCATTGAATCGAGTTCAGTTGAGTTATTCAAATTTGACCCGATTGGAGGAATCGCATTATTGCGGGGTCCAGAAGCACCATATTTCTCAGTTTTCTTCTTCAAATTGACAATTGACTTCTTTCTGTTGCTAATCAGGTTAATCGCTGGACTTCGAGATAGCTCCGGTAAGACTACTGATTTTTCTCTGGGATAGCCTGGCGACAAATTGTTTCTTGAATTATTCTTTTCAACTAAAGACCGGTTATTCCTCTCTGGACTGATGAGGCCTTCGTCGTTGTACTTTGACTTATTTTTACTGTTCCTGAGGTTCTTCCTGATTTTATTATTGTATTTGTTTGTGTTTGAGTTGTGGGGATAGTTAAATACGTTATATGCATCCAACATTTTCTGAATGTAAGAATTGTTTCCTGCAAGACTGCCTTTTCCAATTACTCGATTGTAGTTTGAAGCAGGCACGTTATGCTCGTATAACTTTAATGCAATTTGTTCTCTTAGGTTTTTGATTAACTTTTTCGACTTAGTATTTTCATTTCTATCTGAGTTTGCAAGGATGTTATCGTTGCTTAGTTCTCGCTGTGAATCATTTCGGTTTAATTTTTTAGTGGAAAGCTGACTTTGTGAATCATTTCTTTTCACCTCTTTGCTCTGGTCTAACTTCATTCTTGCTTTATTTTGCTCGATTAGCCGTTTTGTTGGAGAAATATTTTCATTCGCATCACTTTTCATTTTAAACTCAGAAGGTTCGATTGCTTTCTTAGTTACAGACTCTGCTTTGATTTTTTGTTTAAGTTGGCTATCATCACCGCTATGTCCAGAGCTAAGTCTGCTTTCCTTTTCTTTAGCCTGATCTGAGTTCTGCTTGATCTTACTCTTAGCATCAGGCGAGCTAACATTGACTTGTTTTATGTTAACATCGATTGCAAGGCTTTCTTGTGATTTTATTTTTGATATATTAGGTTCTTTTGATTTATCATTCAGGTCTAGCTCAATTGGGCTGCCAAGCTTGACTCCTTGGTTCGATGGCTCTGATTCAGTTGCCGACTTCTTAATTGACAACACTGAGCTCTGACTACCAGTCTTCTTAATCTTTGAGTTGTTTTTCTTCAACTGATTATTGTTTTGAAGGTAAGGTGAATACTGGTAGTCTTCTGATTTATTGTATGCTTTCGCCTTCTGCTTGTTTTTCTCCTTTGAGTTGTATAGGTTGCCGTGCCTGTTTCCATAAAGCATATGCCGGTTGTTTATGCTGTCATTATCATCTTCGATCACAGTATCTTCTGATGCACCAGAATACTGGTTTCGATAATCGAAAATATTTTTACTTATATCAGGGAAATTTCCACCTCTCTTCAACTTGTCTTTTAACGTATTGCTGTCTGTGCTTGTGTACGTTGGGGCTGGAAGACTAAAAGTAATCTTGCTGGGGTCATTAAAGGGCTGAATTGTTTTCATTAGCAAACTGTGGTCTTCAAACTCCTCGAGGCCAAGCTTTTTAATCCGTTTTAGTATCATCGGATGTGTTAATATTTGGTCTCAAGTGGGTCTATTTTTTGGCTTTACTTGCAGCAATCCTTTTATTACCATTCCTAAATCGACAGAAAACTTTTTTGGTATTTTCGGATAGCTTCCTTTAACAACTTTATCGAATAATCCCTGCATGTCATTAGCTTTAAACGGGGGTCGGAGAGTTATTGTTTCGTAAAGTACTCATCCGAGGGACCAAATATCGCTTTTAAAGTCGTATGGCTTGTCCATCCAGACTTCTGGACTTGCGTAATAAGGAGTTCCAGTTTGAGTATAATTAAGCCCTTGCTTATCCGCCATTCTCGAGACATTCATGTCACCTAGCTTTACAGTTAAATCGTCAGTAAGGAAGACATTTGCGCTTTTGAGGTCTCTGTGCATGATATTTAAATCATGCAGAGACTTCATGCCTCTTACGATCTGAATGAATATTTTCCAGATGTCATTTTCTTTCATGTACTCTTTATTTCTTCGAATATTCTAAAATCTTTTGGTACAGGTCTTTGTTGTTTGCAAACTCCATGATGATTCACAGCGAGTTGGTCTCAGTTTCAATAAAAGCTTCCTTGTAAGATATAACGTTTTTATTTTGTCAGGAAGCAAGAATTCGAACTTCATTTAGAGCGTTTTCTCGCTCTTTCTCGGACAGATTGAAGATATTGACTTTATTTTAGCGCATAATGCTGTCCGTCCTCGACTCTTTTTACCTTAAAGACTGAGCTGTACGCTCCATCTCCTAATTTTTCTATCACTTTGAAGTCATTGAGGGTTGTCATTTTATTAGTTACAAAGAAGAATTTTTATTTAAGTTAACAACAAAATTATTTATTGAATCAATTGAAATTTAATGAGTACATCAACTTTACTCAAGCTTACATGTAACTCCTAGTTTTTACTTTTGTTATATTGAAGATTTTAACATTGTATCCTGTCGGATATTGCGGCGTTGATTGCCCAATATCGAACTGCTCAGCCGCGAGCTTCATTAAGCTCTTCTCCCCGTTTGATTCATTGACTGCAAACCCACCACAGTCTGTATAGTCATCCTTGACGAATGTACATGTTGAAGACTCCGACCTGTACTTTCTGTTGTATTTGAGAGGAGGGTCGACTTCGACATCGGATTCTATTAATATGCAGTCTGCTCTTTCCTGTGTCGCCTTGCTGTTGGCATCGAACTCCTTGTCCCATTTGTCATAGACCTGTAAGATATCGATAGAATCTTCGTTTTCATCTAGCTCGATTTGAGCTTTATTGATTGCTTTTAGCTCAGAAGTTTGTGAGCAGCATTTACTCTCAACCTCGATCAGCTTCGAAATAAGCATTGTCAGTGAAACATGCTTGAGCTTGCCAAGATCGCTGATTATGTAGTCTTCGAAGAACTGTTCCACTGGCTTTACTGACACTCGCTTGATGATGGTGTAGTCGAGCAAGTCTGAAAATGTATATCAGATTGACTGCAACTCAGCAAACAGCTCTTGATACTTGCAGTCATCTTCTTTGAACTTTGTCTTTTTAACAATGCTGTTAAAAGTTTTCTTCAGGTTCGAAAAGCGGAAATACGATTTCTTTATATTTTGAAAGAAGCTCGAGTTCAGCTCCTTCAAGTCTATTTTTGAAAGCTCAGAAGACGACTTTGAATAAGTATAAAGCTTTTTGATTAAATCTCTATATCATCCGAGAATTATAGTTTCCGGGTACACTTGCCTCAAGCAATCGAAAAGTTGTTCGTGCAGCGGGATGTTTATTATATTCGGGTCGATGCCAAACTCATCCTTCATGTATTGGAATATTTGAATAAACAGCTCTAAACATGAGTCTGTTGTGAGCAGCATAAATCATCAAGGAATTGCCTTTTGTAGTGATGTGGAGTAAGCGACAACCACTAAGAGGATGTGAAAAGATGTGGGCATTCCTTGGTATCAAAATGAAATGAATACTTGTGGACTTGATTTTATGAAGTCCAACTGAACCTGGGATGCCCAAAGTATGCATTGCTGCATTAAACCGTTATTGTCAACAATACTTGTGCATAGTCTAAAGAATCTCTGTTTTGATAAAGTCTGGCTGAACTCAGGACTGTAAAGAATCTTATCAATATTAGGTCTTGGATTTGATAATTTCCTTTCTCTTCTAAGAATCTTATTGAATGTCACTCTATCTGGAGGAAAGATATGTGTACCCTCTTCAGTTGCCATATCTTTAGCTCTTATTTCGAGTCTTTTTAAAATAGAGTTTGAGCTTTCACAAGTATGCGCAGCATTAGCGATTTCATATTCAACAATGTAGTTGTATTTTTCTTGGGCTTCGTAAGATTTATACTCGTCAGAAGCAAGCAAAGAGTTCGATCACGACCTTCAGTCTTCGGAGTGTTCTTTTATTAGTTCAATTCTTTGGGTTGGATTTACTGTTCACACTTTGATTGTACCCTTTCATCTATTCATGTCAACTCATCGATACTTTTGCCAGTAAAAGTACTTTCCAGCAAATTTGTCAAAAAAGTATTCTTTTCCAGAAAACTGTAAGATCCGTTGTGGTTTGAAAATATCAGATTTTTCTGATTCGTATCATTTTCCGATGTCATTTAAAGTGTCGATGATATTCGGGTTAACGACATCGACTTCTTCGTAGTTCTTTGACACAAGGTTGAATGTTGAGTTCCTATCTAGCTGCGACCACTTCAGTACATCATATATTTTATTAGCAACTTCTCTTTCCTTTGCATTCAATGAGCTTAACAGGTCTGGATCTAGCAAGTACGTCTCTTTGTTAACATTATTCAAAAAGCTTGAAACTGAGTTGATTCCTTCTATAATCAATCGACTGGCTTGCTCTTGGACTCAGGCTGATCTCAGACGACGAACTGAGGGAAGTCCTCAGTTTTTCTGTAGCTGTGCTCTTTGTTTTCTTTATTTTGAAAGACCTTTGACGTCTTCCCGCTAATAATATCGTCAAGTATCAAATTTGTGGTCGGGCCGAATAGCCCTTGGTCAAAGGGCACAGCTATTTCGTTCTTAATATCTTTGTTGTTACAACTTTGCTTTTTCTTGGTATAAAAGTCATCAGTGATGAATAAGTCTACCTTACTGCTTTCAATGCAGCTATTTGGCAAATCGGTACCAGTATCAGCTTTGCTTTCTTCTTTCTTTTGGTTAATATTAAGAAGTTCATTTGCCCAGCTGTCTTCAGAATCACCAGCAGATAAATCTTCTGTTTTCAACATTCACAGTAGTTATCAAAAAAAGAATTTAGTTAACGATAAAATGAGCTTATGATTGACTAATTATTAGAACAGCTTTTAATTGGTGTGAGCTAGTTACTGAGAAATGAGGGTCGACTTGTTTTAACGATGTCGAATAATTTGCTGCTCGGCCTTTTAATTTCAATATCTACGCTATCTTCATTATTTGTCCTACTTGGGGACGTTGAGTATTCAGTATTTGAACAGCACACTGCTTTTGATTCATGCTTCAACTGCGGTCAAGTTCTATCCCTGGACTTTTTTGGGGTTGAAATCGATGCTTGCTCAGCTGTATTTACAGAATCAGGTTTTGTATCGGTATTAAGGCTGAACCACTTTTGCTTTTTCTGGGTTATACTAAAAATAGTTGAGTCTTTTGAGTTCCACTGACGACACAATGAAATGAAGTCAACGTTGTCTTGGACTTCTTGATTCATAATTGTTTCTGAAATTTCAATGAACTCCTGTGATCGCTTCTGTCAAAGTTGTTCTTCAGTTTTCAGTAGTTTTTCAACGAATTCAGTGAGACTGATCAGACCTTGAAATCATGATATTTGATTAAAAAAATTGAATGTATTTGTCGTAAGGAATCAATGTCACTTTCTTTATAATTGTGTAATCCAAAATATCGCTGAACATGTAACAGAGCTTTTGTAACTCGTCAAATAGAGTTTGGTATCTCGCATCTTGTCAACTTTCATTTAGTCTTTCTAAAATAAGCTTCAGTGATATTTTGACGTCTGAATTTCGAAAATCGGATTTTTTAATAAGTGAGAAAAAGTTTTGGTCAAGCTGCTCTTCTTTTTCACATCATAGCGTACATTCTTGCCTAGTGAATGAGTAGAGCTTATGCAGGAGGTCTCAGTAACACCCGATAAGGATAGTCTTTGTAAATATTTTTATTAGTGCTTTTTGAAGCTGTTCGTTCAAAGGGAGATTTATTACATTTGGCTCTATTTTAAATGAGTCCTTAAGGTATCGAAATATCTGCAAGTACAGTAAGTTTAAAATAAATTTTAGATAAATAATCGAAATCAAAAATCAATTACAATAATTTATTTTTACTATTACAAACGAAAATAATTAAAACAACTGTACATTTCTCGTCAGCTATCAGACGTCATCAAGATAAATCATCAAGGGAAGAAAGACTGGATCTCATTAGAGTAAGCTATAATGGTGGCAAATCAGTAGAAATCCTTCGGTATATTTAGGTATTCAATTCCAATCATAATATGGACTCATTTTCTCATGTGAGCAACCTGAGTGTCACTAAACCACAGTATTGCTTTCTGTCAATGTCCATCTTTATCAATCAACGAGAACGACATTCTTAAAAACTTTTCATTTTTTGAGCTTTTTGACAGATTGTCATTAAATATTATTTGGTCAGATTCAGACTTAATATCAAC
>JAGYYN010024390.1:0-15975 GCA_021441665.1 Euplotes cf. woodruffi 2 WChen-2021 | reverse complement strand
GTCTGAGATCATTCCGGATAAAGTTTATTTCCACGAAGTTGAAGGACATTATTTTCACACTAAAGCAGATAATTTATCTATTCTGACACTAATTAAAGAAAATCTCCCGATCAGCTGAAGCTCTTCTCGGCAAGTAGAAAGAAATATAATTAGCAGAATAACAAATTTAGCAGTCACGAAGGCTAAATCAAAGTCTTTAATTATTCACAACAGCACTGAAATGACTTCTGAAGATTCTGTATCGTTTAAAAATGCAAATGAAAGCATTGGTACAGTCTGAATTGGGGAGAAGTCCACAATTGAGTCAGGTGCTGTTATCGAAAACTCCTGCATAGGAAAAGAATGCGAGTTATCTGAAAACGTCAAAATTACTGATTGCGCTATCTGGAACAAAGTTAAAGTTGGAGCCAACTCTCAGCTCTCTAACTGAATTATCACTGATGGGGTTGTGCTGCCTCCCACAAGTCACTACAGCAACGTTATTTTAATTAACACTGGAGATCAGGACAACCAACAGCTTACAGAAGAACCTATTGACTTTTCCTCTGCAGTTAAAGCCCCAGATAGCGGGGATGAAAGCGACTTGATGGAAGACGAATCCGATGAAGAAGTCGCTCAGTCTAATAAACACGGCTTTGAAGATGAAATAAAAGCTATTATCGTCAGACAGATTACAGAAGAGTACTCACTAGATTCAATTAAAGTTGAGATCAATACGGTTAGATTCTCAGATAATAAAACTCTTACTGAGTGCTGAGGAGCTGTTGTGACTTCATTAATCGACTATGTAATGTCTCAAGACGATCAAACGATTCAGACTTCAATTAAATCGATTGATAAGCTATTTAATGATTTACATATAAAACTTACCTTTTATGATTGGTTGCTGATGTAAATTTGAAATATTAAAATAAGGCTATTTTAAAATAACAATCGTAAATTTTATTCTAATTCAATTAAATAAATAATTAAAAGATTATAAAGCAAAATACATATGGTTTTGTTTTAAAATCATTCCTCAATCCAACTTTCTTCAACAATTAAAAGCACTAAATCCATTTTTTTGGAAATATAAATAAAGTCATAAAACAGGGGTAAAATGTGAAATGAGTATTCTGGAATTCTTAAATCCTTCGTCTCGAATAAAAACGACGAAGCCAACTTGATCGAGTACATCGAGAAGAGCTGAATAGAGCACGCGCAGCTCTCTTCAGGATTCCACCTGTTGCTGCAGATACTCTGGAAGTCCAAGCTGCTCACTTCCGAGTCGATCATTCAGTGGTCTCAGACGCAAATTGAAGACGCTCACGAGCTGAGAGAGAAATTCCTAAAGTCCAGCACTAAATTCGTCGAGTATTTGAAGAGCCAGGAAGAAGACAGTGGAGAAGAGGAGGAGGAAGAAGACGACGACTAATAATTGCTATTTCTAAAATCAGCCACTGTTTGTATAATTTTATTATACTCAATTCTTTATTCGCTGACTTGTCATTCTCAATTGAATTCAAGACCAAAATTGATAAATACAACAACTGGGTTTTAAATGAATATTTGAGATTAAAGATAATTTGAAATCAGGTTCATAACTGTTGTCTGCTTTATTGGCTTTTTCTCTGTAATCACAAGATCCAGTATTTCAGGCTTTTCTTTAAGCATGGAAAGTGTTTTAGAACTCACCATGCATAGAATCTTAGTGGGGTTAATTGACTTTTCTCTTTCACAATTTCGAATGTGAATAATTAGGTTAATGTATTCGTCGAATTCGTCTTCTTCCAAGCTTATCATTACTCATCTGAATATTTTATAGTTCTCAAAACTGGCTTTGTAAAGCTCTAATCATTTAGAACGAGAGTTTGTGAAAGTTGGAGTACAGTTAAACACATGTCAAACCATTTTTAAGTTCGTTTCTTCTTTTTGAGTTTCTAAAATTAACACGGTTCTTGCTCGCTCAATCATTGCTGGATCTGCAGGTTGTTCAATTAACTGAGCAGGAGGAAGTTTTTTCTTTAGTTGGGCGTCATCTTGAACTTGCCCTTTAGTTTCTTCAGCTTTAACCTTATTATTTTCTTCATTTTCGTCCTTTTGCTCTTCATTTTTATCTTGATCATCTAAAAAGTTAGTAAGTAAATTAATATCCGAACCGCTTTCGTGATTTAAATTTAGAGGAACTTCTTCTTCATCAATTTTGACTTTACTTCCAGTGCCCATACGTTTTTTGGATCTTTTCTTGGTTCCTTTGCGTTTGCTTTTGCCTTCTCGAGATACTTTCTTATCCTCCATATTAAAAGACTGGCTGAGTTCAGCTTTGATTTCTTCGTGTTTTGCAGGTTCTTCTTGAGCCTGTGGAGGGGTGTTGTTTTCTTGAACTTTGACCTCTTCCTTTGCTTCTTCAACTTTTATCGGTTCTGCTGCAGCCAGTTCGTCGTCTTGAATAACAGGCTGTTTTGATTTCTCGGGTGTGTTCTCCTTTGACTTTTTATCAGACTTGTCTTTTTTGTTCTTTTTATGTTTCTTTTTGCTTTTCTCCTCTTTTTGCCCTCCAAATGACTCCTTAGATCCTTCGTGCTTGAAGGAAAACCCACTTCCGCCGACTTTCATTTCATTTTGAGGGGCAAGGTCTTTTTTATCGGTTAAGTGAGCTCCATTCGGTTCATTTGGACTGAGTTTTGCCTGGTCTTGCTTTTCTTTCTCTATCTGCGCGTTTGTTGCAGCGATTCTGTCAACAAGACTGAGCCCGCTTGGCTTCACTTCATCTGCGCTGAGGTTATCGTTATTACTGCCTTTGCGTTCGTATCTAAAATTGTATATTTAGAGATATAAATGGAGATTTACATCAAAAAGTGGGGGTTTTATTTACCAGTCGTCGAGGTCGTAATTTCTTCCGTTCCTTTGCTCAGCGTTTGCTCCGTCAGCTTTATCATTATATCTTGAATATCGGTCTATTTGGTTAGTTTAAAAAATACCTAAATTTTCATTTGGAAATGAAGGCGCATCCTGATTTTTTCTTGCATCGTTCTTTGCAGGCTGCTGCTTCTTTGGAGTGTATTTTATCGGAAATTTTGATTTACCTGGAACGATAGTGCTGTTCAAGTCGTTTCGGTCGTGGTTGTCATTAACCTGAACGACATCGATGATCTCTTTCTCAGAAGGAGTCTTATCAATGATTGACTTTGACTCTAGCTCCTCTGCATTTAGACTGACCATATGCTTCATGCTGCATCTTGCTTTATCAATGCTTTTCTCGTTTTGAATGATATTTGTGTTTTTAGAACTAGTTCTTTGTATGTTATTTAGCGACTTCTCGATGTTAATTTTAACGAGCATTCCTTTTGAGTTGATTTCTGGACTTTTTAAGATATGGCTGCCGTTTTCGTAGCTTCTTTCTGCGTTAAGCTTAATATCAGTCTTTCTGACTCTGTTGTACTTTGTCTCTTCTCTCTTTTCGAAGGGGAGAGTGAACATAATGAAGACTTCTCCGCTGTCTTTCCTCTCAATTTCTTTGAATTTACCTCCCATTAGTTGGATGAGGTTCGAGACAAGGTGGATCGACAGGCCGACTTTATTGTTCATTTTAGTCTGATTCGCGAGGGAGATCTTTTCATTTGTAAATAGCAGCTTCAGGCTTTCCTCTGTGATCTCAAAGAACGGCTTAAATGCAATTCAGAAGTAAATCGCAGTTTCATTCGAGTCGATGCTGAAGTTTGCATTTATCTTCATGTTAATTTTCTTTGAGCTTTTCAGGGCAAAATTTAAAATTGAAGTCACAATCAGCCTGAATTTAAGCAGGTCTCCTTCGACTTGCTCTGGGACTACCGGATCCATTATTATTGCAACCTTCGATTCTTGCTTGAGACTCAAGAGCAGATCGACTGAGTAAAAGAACTCATCTTTTAGCGAGAAACATTCCAAATCGAGTTTTAGTGTTGAACAGTCAATTTTGAATAGATTTTCGATCGTTAAGAATTCGTTAAATATTTTAATGACCTGCATTAAAATATTCTTTTTGAAAGTAACAATCTGGCAGTTTTCTGGATTGTCTCGCTCAGGCGATTCGTTCGATAGGTCGTCTTCTAAGTTCTGTATGATGTTCTCGAACAAGCAAGAGATCTCGTTACAGTGGTTTTCGAGAAGCTTATTCTTGACTTTTTGCTCTTGCACGTTAATTAATGTAATCATAACAGCCTTCGAGCCTCTCCAAAGGATCGGAGTGATGACTGAATCGTACTCTTCGATAGTATCGCTGAACATAACGGCTTTGCCTTCTTTAAAGTCGTTAATAAGGTCAGTTGCGGTTTTGTTAAAGCTGATCGAGGATTCGATTTGCTTTTGTTCTCTGATAGCCTCAATTACCTTCGCACAGTACTCGTCACGTTCGTCAATGTGAAATAGGTCTTTGCAGTTCTTTGGTATTTTATTATCTTGCAGGTTATTTTTAGCGAGGCAGTTCATGAATTTCTTATTAAAGAAGATCATGTTTAAAGCCTGATCGATTACAAATATTTCTTCAGGGTGGTCGTCGATCATCGTCAACAGCTGTTTAAACGACTTGTCATAGGTATCTCTTAAGACCCAATTTTCCTTCATAAACTTCTCTCCAGTAGCGAAGATAAACAGATCGACGACCAGTATAATCGCGAATTTGATAAAGCACGCAAATGAGTTAAAGGCGATTGCATTCTCTAGTCCGACCATGTCCGAGTTCAAGTGGGCAAATCTCATGCAAATACTTCATAATACTGATTGTCCTCAGACTGAAGCTAAATGATACTTCCAAGAAAATAGCGTCAGCGAGTCGAAGACTAATATTGGCAGGAAAGAGACCAGCAGTGGGACATTGTAGTCTACGACTAAGTTCAGCTGCATAAATAGCAGAGATATTGACAGTGCGAGTCTTGGATAAAGCCCAGTGTCGAAATTATCTAGTATAAAATAAGTTGCTCCAAGAGATCATAATGACAGCAAATTTCCTACATTTAAAATCTTGATGTTGTAGAGAATGCTGTCTAACAAAATCAGCACAGACGCAGCAAAGATTAGTGAAATCAGTGTATATTTACATCTGACGTAATTGTCCAATTGGAATTTATAAGTTGAGTTTTCATCGATGAAGTCAAGGTAAAAATCTGTTTTAAATTGTGGATCTCCCACATAAAAATTCCATCTTTTCTTTGTGAATCAGTTTTCTTTTATCCGAGTGACATCACATTCGCTAAAATTATATAAGCAAAGGATCTAGTTAAGTTGGGTAAATAGTTCATGTGTTTTTATGGAAAAATATGTGTGAAAAATATATCGTTTATACATTGCATTTCCTCTCACAAAGCTTGTTTTCCTAAACAGAAATATAATTACACATCCACCTTCGTTCTTTTATAAATTACAGCATCATATGATCGGGTTAAAACTCGTGATAAACTAACAAAATAAAAATTAGTGTTTCACTATTTAATATTATCTAAATAACAGTATTTTTACTGCAGTATTCGTTGAATCTCAAAAATGCTGCGATGTAATTGCTGATCACAGCTCAGCTGCTATTTTGTATTTATATAGAGCTCGTGCGGTAAATTGAGTAATTGACAAAAAATAGATTTATATGGAAATTGGATTTATATGCTTGCAAAGGAATTCTGAATGGCTTACCTCATGTTTGTTAAGAATTAACTAAATATTATAATTGCATTACTATTTCTTATTTGTTCAGTGGTGATTGTTTAGATTGTATTTTTGGGGGGTTAGAGGATAAAATTATGAAGAATGAGAATGGCGTGGATTTTTAACCAGATTTTGAAGTAATGTGAATGGATTTATTGGGTTTTGTGATTTTTTTATTGGGTGAAGAGAGAATAGACAGGAATATTATATGCAAATTATATTTAAATTTAATGTTGATAAAAATTAAAATGGAATATGGATTTACTGAAAAGATATTGAGATTCTTTTTTACTTAAAACGGAATTATTTTATGTAATTTTATTTTGATTTAGGTCAAAATCAAGGTCACCTATTTTTATTATTTTAACTGATTTTGGAAAGCAATCGAATTTAAATTGCTTTAAGAAGTCTTTAAAATTCTTATGCCAAAATTTCGGCTGTAAAAACAAAATATTGTTGATTTTTCAATTCGCATCATCATTCCTATAAATAAGCAATCAAAAAGCCTACATTTTAATTGACTCGTAGTCAGTAAAGACTCAGTTATCAAAAACAACTTTATCAAAACATCTGCATCAACTCATAACCTCTTGAAACTGCTGTCCTGTCTCAATCATCAAACTCCTAAATCATATCTCTATTTCCTGCTCTTTCTGCTATAAAAACTCCTCCAAACCCAGTTCAACCTCAAAATAACCCCAAATCCACCAATCACGCTCAATTCCATCTCTCCAAGCCCAATAAACCCGTTTGCATCTGCAATTTCTAACAAATCCATCGATTTAGCCCCCGAATTCAAGTATAAATCTAAAATCATACGGGAATAGCGAGGAATTGGCGAATGATTTTATTTAGCATCTTTTTGCCTTCGGTTTCAGGCGGGGGTTGCAGAGGCTGTGGGATTGGTGAAGGAACAGGCTGGGATTCGGATGCGGGCTGAGTTCAGAAGAACTGGAATAGAGAGCGGGGATAGGGTGAACAAAGGCACAGGCAGGCTATGGGTTAGAAAGCAGAGTTACTGAGAGTTACTGTTGAGCTGGGCTTGAGGAGGGATAGAAGGAACGGGATTCTAGATGTTAAGCGGATAAGTACTTTTTTATGTGCTTTATTTGAGGCTTTGTGAAGGAAATGGTGAGGGTTGATAGGGTCATTGTGATCATGGCTATGAAAGGTTGTGAGGCAAGTGGAGTTGGAAGGATGGTGATGTTATTTTTAAATAGTCAAATATTAGGAAATAGTTTTTTATGATTGTTGAGAAAATATGAATTTAGTTTTTTAGTATATAACTACTTATTTTTTCTAAAACCAAATTCAAATCTTTTTAATCTCAACTTCACACATACTTCTAAAAATCTCATGTTTCTCCAACTCTTGTACATTCACCTCCATCCACCTCTTGCCCCTTAACTCATCATACATCTGCATTTCCTGTTGCATCTCCATCTTCTCCTGCATCTCTCTGTCCATCTCCTTCTCCATTCCCTCTCTATAAATAACTCTCCTCATTACTCCATCTCAACCTCATCCAACTCATCATCAATCTGCTCAATCCTCTCTTCCACACTCCTCTCACACCGTTCCTTAATCTCTTTTTCCCTTTCAAATAACATATTCATCATCTGATCAAAAGCACGTATTAAAACCGCTAAAAAACACATTTCATCAAAATAACCCTAAATTTTACCTCAGTGAACTCAATGATGTCAAATATGACTAAAAGCAATCAGCTGTAAAAGTCAAGTCCACTTACGCTTATTTTATTCGGTATCACTGCTTGTATATTTCCTTCTTGCTGAACGAGACTGTCTCCAGTGTTGACTGTGCAACTTCGATATCGTCACTGTGATCTTCGTAGTATTTTAAACTGCTTAATACTTCGTATTTTCGGAACTTAGGACTGCTGATTATCGATCGTATTGAATCACTAAATTTACTGGTCAAGTAGTAAATGGTGAAGACACTTTCTTTGGCTATCGTCCTTTTATTCGCTTTTATTTTAGCGTCGTCCATCTATATTTTTTGAATTATTGCTAAGTAGATTGTGATAGATAAATTAGATATAATGGAATTGCACCTTATCTAAAGCAGCTTTCAGTCTATCTGAACTTGTGCATCCTTCTAAATATGCGTAGAAGCTCGAGTAAACTCGCACTGCATTTATCATATCCATCGGAATTATTTTTGATTCTTTAAACTTGTAAATTTCACATGTTGAATGAGATAAAATTCATTGACTTCAGCACAGCTCTTCGTGCTGGATTCATCAAGCTGATATCAAGTTAGATCACTGTCATTTTTTATTTTGAAACTGATGATATTCGTGATCAAATACGATATTCATAATTGTGCTTTCGTCTTGCTGTTTCTCCATTGCTTATAAAAATTTTATTAATATAATTTTTAATATAATAATCAAATTTTAGATCTTATATATCATTCGCTTAAAATACTTTTACTTTATTTTAAATATCTTAATTAAAATATATCTGAAAATATTAAAGACAGATTTTCAATAAATAATAAATTTTAAATAAAATATCGATGTAAACGCAATCAACGAAATCATGATAGTTGATTTATTTTTGAAATTAAATTTTAAAATTTTAGTCGTTAATGGATCCTGGCCCTTACCTTGAAGACTCATACAACGGACAACAGCATTTCCTTCGTCCATGTAGACGAGGACCTGTTGCTGGAGGATACATAGAAGACAAATTCCACAAACTGACATCTCAGAAGTACCAGTACTATGAAGGTAACTCGAATGTGATTGGGGCTCCATATAAAGAAAGTGGAAGAAGGAATAGCAATTTTACTTCATTAAGCTTTGTATCCAATGCCCTGTTTTATGAACCGTCTCAAAATCTCGGTTTAAATAAACAAGATATGTACACGACGACTAATCAACTTCACCAAAGTAAATCAGTTGAAAGATTTGCGCAACAGTCGCCGTTTGAAAATTCAAAGAATAACAAGTCTCCTCAAAGGCCGGTACGGAGTAATAACAATCACATTGCGAATATGACGACGATGGAGACAGACTTGACTAAGAATATTAATCAAATTTACAAAGACAAGATTAGCAATAATCCAGTAAAGCCAATTGTTTCATCAAAATTATGATTGAGGTCAAGCAATAATACATCAAAACAAGCAAGTCCAAGCAACGAAAGGAATCATGCAAATAATTCGCAGTACAAATCAACAAATAGTTCGAAGAAAGGCGGACATTCGAGAAATAAAACTTTGGAGCGGTGTGTAACCGCTCCCACTCTTCCAACACAAAGAGAGCTTGTCAAACAAAATATAGAACAGTCAAAGGACCAGGAAATCGCAAGAAAACCTCCGCGGATGCCTTGCAAGCAAAGATCCGACTGCTGCGAGGCTTTAAATGCGATCGAGTATCCGATCTGTAGGCGGCAGCTCTCTCGAGCTTCCTCTGAAGATAACTTCGATAGCGTCGAAGAGCAAAGCATACAATCTGAAGCGGTAAGTTTCGATGCTTAAATTGCTATTGAAAAATTTTCTAAAATATCGTTAAAATTAGTATTTTTAAAACTATTCAAAAATTCTGACATTTGTTAATAAATTAATTACAGCCTCGAAAGAATTTAAACCACAAGATGCAAGAACGAATAGAGACAAAGAGTATACACTCGTCTCGTAACAGCAAGCCAAATTCAGTCAAGGGTTCTAAATCAGGATTTAATTTTTATGATAAGCAATATTTACCTCCGAATCAACAGCGCCATTTAAACAAACAAAGAGGGTGCAATCCAATCACTGGAGAAGACAATGCTTCAGAAGTACTGAAGGAAAGACCAGTATCTCAGAATTTAAGAAGAAAATATAACGATGATGGCAATAATAATCCAGTTAACTATTCAACAGCAAGCAATAAAGACTCTGCTAAGCAGTCTTCAATCATGGACTGAGAATGTGGCGTCGGGTATACTTCAATGTGGCTCAATCACCTCAATCGTGAAGAAAAGCAATCCGACTTAAGAAAGAAGAAAATCGACTTCAATCAGCGACAGATCTTCATGAACCCAGATCTTTTTGGCAATAATTTTAATGATAAAAACAGGCTCAAAAAAGATAATTTAATCGCTAAAAATCTCGATGGCGGCTACGGCAATAGTCTGATCAACGATATGTCTGGATGTCCGATCCAAAAAGTCCATAAGATTAAGGAAAAGAAAAGAGAGAAGCTGAAGAAGTACCTCTATCAAGGAAAGCAAAACAACGATTATGAGTATAACAAATATAAGCTCCAAAGCGGTGAAAGCGTATCGATTGAACTTACCCCTGATTACAACTTCAAAAAGGTTCTCGATTCGCAAAGAAAATCCTACCAGCACGAAATCTTAGACCAAATCAAGCAAAACAGCATCAGAAAGCAGCAAGAACACGACTGGAGCCTGATTGATGAACAGAGAGCGCAAAAGTGCTATAATGGCAAAATGACAAAGCTCGAAAAAAGACAGGAGAAAAGCAAGGAAGCAGCAAAACGAACTTTCTATAAAGACATCGAGTTCCAAGTCAAACAGAAGCAAAGTTACGAAAGGGGGCTAAGATATTAAAATTACTTTCAATTTTATTTATTAGAATTTGAAGCTAAATTCAAGGATATAATGATTGAAAATATATCATCAATTGAGGTTACTCACAGCAAGCGAGATACTCGTCATAAGTCATGCTATATTTTTTGCTTTCGTATGTTCTTCACTCAATTTTCGGGTTTAATTTAGATGAAAGGAAATTATATATTTAATTTGGTTTATAACTTCATCAAGAGAACCGTCATATCCTGCTTTTTCCACCTAAAAAAGATATTTGTATTATATCAAATTAAAAAATTGGTTATTTTCATCAGTAATGGCTGAGGAAAATGCGATTGATACGAATTAAAAACATACAAGGTACTCTAAGGTTTCTTCTTGATTCCAGTTTTCTTCTTCTGCAACTTCAGGAAGGAAAGTTGCGGAGTACTTCTCGCCATCATGCTCGAAGTCGATCTCGATTCCGTGCTTTCCGACAACCCAGTCTAAAGGATCGTCAATATCTTGAAAATTGCAGAGCAAAGATACTCAACAAGTAAGTTTTTTGACTTCTGCTTTGCTTATCGGGGAAAACCTTGTATCTTGAAAAGCGCTGATCAGTGCGTACTTTTGTAGATTCTTGCTGATCGGCTGCTCTGAGAATGTACCGATACATCCTCTGAGATCTTTATCCTTGCCGATGAGCCAAGTTACAAATAGCGGGTACTTTTCATTTGCTATTCCGTAGTCTTCGAAGCTAGGCAGCTTCTTCTTTTCTAGTTTCGCGATGATCGAGTCAAAACAGAATTTACACAAGTGTAATTTTTTTAAATTGCTTTTTTTAATAATTTTCAATCAATACAAACTTGTTTTGCTTTGATTTATAAGATTTTAATTTGATATAATTTTATGCAAAAATTAAACTTTGCCTTATTTATTTTACTAAATTTATCAAAAGTATAGGAATTTCACTGAAATATATTGTTTAGTTTATAAACTTAGTAATTTTTAATCCAAATTCAAAATATTTTATTTAAGTCAAATATATTTTTTAAAGTTGCAAGCTGTAATTATAACAAGTCTTATTAAATTTTATATTTCTGTATGAAAATAAGTTAGCCTAAACTTAATTTATTTTTGCCTCTTCAATTTAAATTTTAGTGTTAGTGAGTTCGCTGCCTTCTTCCATTTTAAATTATCAACCAAATAATTAGTTTGACTGAAGTGCCTAGGAATTTGAATGTAATGAAAAATTAATATTTAAAAAATAAAATAGTCGTTAATGGAAAACAAAAATCTAAAAGAGCTGACTTATACAGAAGTTGCTAATGCAATTAGGCCAGATGCAAAAGGCCCGATTCACAAAACCATCATCGAAAATAGACTTACAAATATAAAGCAGCAGAAGTACCAGTATTACAAAGGATCAAGCTCAATTGTTGGCAGTCCGTATAAATCAAGTGGCGTACGAAATCCAAACTTTACATCGCCTAATTTTCTTTCAAATGCAGTGTTTTACGAAGCAATGCCGTCCCACGGGCTCTCATCGAGTGAAATGTACCAGACAACGACAAATATGCTCCACAGTCGGTCTCACGATCGGCTACTGGCTCATAAAAATAAATCAAGAAAAGAGAACGGAAGAAATCATCGTGACTGTAAAGCAAATATTGGTAATGATTCGAGTTCATACGTGAAAGATGGTAAACTGCAACGTCGACTTAGTCTTGATCGTAAATCAAGCTGAGCAAGCACTCAGCTTGACCATCAATACGATCACAATTCAAATTATGCGAGTCAGCATAGCAGTAGAAATAGTCGTCAAAGAGATGGCACGAATAAAATTATGCATCACGAAAGATCCAAGACCTACGATGCAGACTTGAGAAGCCAAATAACCCCAGAAGCTCAGCCAAAGGCAGTGTTTCATGAAGATTCACGGAATAAAGGTAATTTAAACTATTATTTTTATATAAAATTTACAGTGATAATTGAGATAAATATTGATAAATAGGCAATCTTCCTCCAAAGGCACCGACTAGATGTAGCGAGCAGAATCTGCAGCAATCTAATTATTTAAAAAAGAATGAAAAAACTAGACAGACCGATAGCAGTATGAGAAAAGGTATTTATTTAAAATTCTATAAAAATCGTAATTTTAGCCTAAATTAAATTTATTTCGCTAAAATAAAGCACGAGTTATGTAAAATATTATAGACCAGGCTGAAGGCAGAATTTTACCGACTTGAGCCAGAGCAAAGATTAAAGCAGCTGTAGAGCCCCAACGATCAGATATAAACTGAAAAACAAATGACTACAGCATGATTAAGCTGAACCACACCCGCGGAGACTTCAACATCATCACAAACCAGAGGTTAAATCCTTGAGGAATGAGGCAGTCACATTCAGTCTCGTATATTCGGCCGAATAAAATTGAGCGAAAGAGCCCAGTTCACTCTGATTCGCCAAGCCCAGTCAAACCTAGCTGTAAGCAAGCAGATCTCCAGGCAGGCAATGATTGTAACTGAATGTGGCTGAATCACTATCGGCGGGAAGAACAAGCGATCAGTGCTAGGAATCATAAAATAGAGATGCACTCCAATACGATCCTGAACAACTACTCTAAATTCAGTACTGATTACAACAGCACAAATGAAGCGAAATAAAGAACAAATGAGGACGATGCAAATCGGCACGGGTTGCGGCAACGAATTCGTTGACCGCATGAGCGGAGATCCGATACAGAAGGTGCATAAAATGAAGCAGAAGAAACGTGAAAAACTTAAGAAATATTTGTATAATGACGCAAGCTTTCAACAAAATGCGCAGAGTAAAGACAAACTGCAAAATGGAATCAGAGTGTCGATCGATACAACTCCTGACTACAGGTTCAATAAAATTATTGATCCTCAAAAGAAGAGTTTTAAAGACGATGTATTAAAGCAACTGAAGAATATTAGACAGACTACTGATTACAATCGGAAATGCGAAAAAGATGAAGATGCGAGACTGTATAAATAACTGCGAGACTGTAAGAAAGCAAATTGAAGAAATGCAAATTATTGAAAAAGAGAAAAACAAAAAAAACATCTCAGAGATAATATTACATGGCAGATAAAGCATAATATGAGCAAAAGTTTTAGAGGATAGAAATAAATTATATTGACATTATTTTATAATTATTCAATTTTATACTGAAAATGGACAAAAAAATTTGAATATATTAAAAAAGATAACTTTTTGAACAATCATGTTAAGAATATATGATAATATCAAGTTTGCTAGCTTCTCTTGTCTTCATAAAGTTGCTGATTAGTTTTGTATATATTTCTAAATAATCAATCATTCAATATAAAATAAGAATCTTTACCTTTTGAAAGTTTCTTTAAAGATAATGAATTTCCTTCAGCGATTCCAGCTCTCCAATTTTGTTCGAATACGTTTCCATTTTTATCAACTAAAACGCCTTGGCCATCTCTTTTATTAGTATTAAAGTATCCTTCATAATACTCTTGTCTCGATGCGATATATTCTTTCCCAGGTCCATTTTTATAATTATCGCTCCATCTTCCTTCATATTTATCGCCTTCAGGAGTTATAAGAATTCCGAATCCTTCTTTTAGGCCTTCAAGGAAGTTTCCTTCATAAATTTCTCCATTTGGATAAATCATTTTGCCTTGCTTTCCAATACTGAAGTCATTTATGATTCCTTCAAAGATCTCTGAGTCTATATAAAAATCACTATTGTTTACCGGTTCCTAAAGGGCTAGTTTTAGTGAGTCTTCCTCTGCTTTTTAGCTTGCCGTTCTCAAACTCTCCTTCGATAACGAGACCGGTGATGAAAGTAAGCTTGCCCTGTCCGTGGTATATGTTATTAAAAAACTTTCCTTCGTAGACTGACCCTTCTACATCATAAAATGTGCCTGAATGCCTCTGATCGTCCTTCCAGATGCCTTCAAACTTGCAGCCGTTGAGGTAGGACATGACTCCGTATCCAGTGCGCTTGTCGCTTTTCCAGTTTCCTGAATACTCGCCGATTTCATTCGGGTCTGAGTTCGTTGGGACGACATAGCTCATATTGCCTTTGTCCTCGCGCTTTCCGCCTTTAAAGGTACCGAGGAAAGAATTGCCGTTTTTGAACTTGATTTCACCTTTTCCATTCAGTCGAAGCTTATAGAAGAACCCGCTCTGTTTATCTCCTTTATCAACGCGGTTTTCAATAGATTGAGCCTTGAACCTTTCGTCAACTGCGATCGACATGTACCTGTTGCCGTGAGCATCTGTGAAGATCCCGTGGCCGTCGACTTCATTGTCAATGAATTGCCCGATGAATTCACTACCGTCGTGTAGTCGGAGCCTTGACTTGCCAACACGTTTGTTTTGAACGAACTCTCCGTCATACACATCACCGTTATTTGTAATAATGGATTCCTTCGCCTTGTCTAATGCCGCCAGTGCTGACAAAGCCTTCGTAGTATTCTCCATTTGAATAAAGGATCCTTCAGAAACCAGCAATAATGATGCCTTTATTAAACCTGGCTTGGATGAGTTGGTTCTTTCGTGATACTCAAAAGCCGTATCCATTCGCTAAGATGCCGTTGTGGTCTCCTTTAAAAATATCGCCTTTCTCAGTGAGTCAAAACTCAGACTTAAAATTATTTTCTTTTACAGTTCCTTGTTCAATCATGCGTTCGAGCCAATGTATGCAGTCTCGATGGAACTGCCTCAACTCATCATGGATCTTGACGTTACTTATGCGCGACTTGGATCTGGCGGACTCACTCAAGCCTTCTGCGGAGTTTTGAGATAATGACAGCCGGAAACTTATTAAACAGTTCTTTGAGGTCGATTCCTTCATAATCGTGTTCGATTTGTTCTGAAGGCTTCGTCATTTCTTTTATATCCTCTTCAAGCTGTTTTTCTTTATTAACTAAAATAATATTTGTATACTCCTTCAGATCGATAGTCGGCTTTGTTCCAAAAGTTTCATTTTCAATCGTGATAATCGTTGATTTTATATCTCGGAGCGACTTCATCGACAGATCGTGCTTGCTTTTATGACTCACCGAGTTATTCAATGTTTTAAAAGATTCAGCTGGACCTTTGAAATACGGAATCTCGTTCAGCCACGAATTCTTCGGTGGATGAATAGACGAACCTTTATTTCGCTTTGCTAGATATCACTCTGCAGTTGATGTTGGATCATATCTTTCATCTATATAAATTTACTTTAGCTAGAAATTATTACTTTGCCTGGTTTTACTTCCTAAATGACCAAAGGACGCTTCTCGCATGTTATACTGTGTCTTGTTTACATTTGTAAATAAGAACTCTTTGCTGCTTGTGCGCTCTTGTCTGTGGAGGACAGAGTAATTGATTGACTTCCGTAGCCCATCGATGCTTTGAATGCTGTCAAGATTATTAATCCGCTTCTTCTGAATTGAATTATTAGCCTTCTGCTTTTTCAATCATTTTAACAGCCCTAAGAACTTCTCTTTATTATCGATCACTGAGTAATGATCGATCGATGTTTTGCTTTTTGGCTCAGGCAGCTTTGAAAGACTCTCTGAGATAATTGGTGTCTGAGTTTTATGCTGATTGCTTGATACTTTCAAAAACTTGCTCAGCTTATTTGGCATGTATATATTATTGCTATGCTGCAGCCGTTTTCGTTTTAAAATATCAAGCAATTTGCTTTCCTTCGTCGTCTGCTTTCTTATCGGCATCTTCGTAATACTACTACGGTTTCTTTTTGGAGGACTTGATTTATTACCTGTATTTG
>JAGYYN010024329.1:0-10588 GCA_021441665.1 Euplotes cf. woodruffi 2 WChen-2021 | reverse complement strand
CAAGTTTAGCGCTTCAAAGCTGATTGAGTTGCTCAGCATCAAGGAGATCTCGTTGTTCATGTTCCAGTACCTCAGCAATACCAACATTTTAGATTTGATCAGCAGCCGAGCAGTGAACCAGCTGAGCCAGGAGGCATTTGAGTTCTTCATCGACGATATCAAGAGAATTTGCGCAGAAAATATGACTGCTGGAGCCTAATCGTAATTGTACTTCAATAGAAAATTTTTAAAAAATCTTTTCTTTTACTAAAAGAGCCCAAAACAATTTCTTCACCAAATTTTTTACGATATTATCGCACTATGCATATAAAGCATGCCCGATTATTACTGAGTATTGAAATCTTTTTGAGATGTTTAATGTTATTAGTTATAGCTAAATACTTGCAAACTATCAGAGCCTCATCAGCAATTTATTTAAGTAAATATGGCTTCATTTAACAACAAGTCTGCTCTGTGAAGTCGTCTCTAAAATTAAGATTTACAGCACAAATAAAATATAGCCAAGGAAATATTCGTGAAATCATAAAAAATTTGAGATTCAAATTTAGCCTTATTTTAATAGAAAAAAATGGTGGCTAAATATTTCGGAAAGAGGTGATAGAAATTATTAAAGCAAACGCAGCAAGAATTGGTAATTTTACCTATCAAAACTAAGTGTTATTTTGAACCCACTTACTCAAAATCTAATTTTTACGACTTAGAGATTGATGGTCGCATCTTATTGAAAGATTTGCTTCTATAATTGTCCAAAATTTCGATTTTGAAAATTCTTGGCATCTCATATACGACTTTAATGAAGAACTTGGATTCTGAAAATAATCACAAATTATTATAAAGACTAAAAGGAGAATTATGGTCTTCTCTTGTATTATAAATGATGCGATTTCGATATAATATTCACCACGATATAAAATAAGTCAATATTTTATGTGCAAAAGATGGCAAATTTAACTTGTGTGGTAAATGTTTTGAATACAAATTGCAAACTTTAGCAATGATCGACTTTGAATATGAAAACATTTAGTTTTGTATGCATTTCCTTGGCTTAATGCACAAATTTTATTTTAGATTTAGTGTCAGGTAAAAATTATTGAATTCAAATGCCCATATTGATATACATCAAAAAGGATTGAACGAGACATTTAGTCAGCCAAAAAATTAATAAAAATACAATATAAACACATTTGATACTTAACTAAAAACACTTAAAATATTGAGTTAAACAATCAAAGCAGAATATCTGATTCTCATAAAAATTCTAGCGATTGTATTTTATGAATTAGAAATATAATATTTTCGCTGATAAATTGCTTGTAGTTGCATGCTGATTCAAATCTTCGCAAATAGGCTGGAGTGTTGTCTATTTAGTACGACTTGCCTCTCGATTTAATTATTAATTTTAGAAGTGTTATCAGGATACACTATGGATGTCTTTTTATATAATTTGCCCAAAACTCCATTTTTATTCTCGTACATCTCCATTTCTGAAATAAAAAAGAAATAGAAAACAAAAATGTGGGATTTTAGATGCGCCACAGTAATTTTACCTCAGTGAAATTGCTATTGCGAATAAAATAGGAACGAAGGCCTGGCCGTCTCTCCTTGGCATTTTTGAACTTTCAACATTTGCTTTTTGAGATTTTGGCAGCTGCAGGAATATTGAGTTACGAATCGAGAGCACTTTTACGTTGATCAAACGTCCAAGTGAAGTATGTCATCAAAATGATGATTAAAGTTGGCATTTTAGGCCGCTGATAAGACTTAGAGATAAGTCTTGGTGTGAGTGATAGTTCGAACATTATTAATTTACAGCAGATGACAAAACTATTTTCAGCTATAAAATAACCAACTGCTATTTTATTAAGTCAAACTTCCACTTCAATACGGACTCAATAATGCTGATTGTCTCGATCCACCGTAGCCTCGTTTTCAGATGCAGTACAAGTAAATGAATCTAAAAACTAAGTGAGCAAATGCAAGAATGATTACTTGATTGCTCGGTCATTCTGTAGCACTTGATTTCTTGAACGTGGACACTCAAAATGACTAAATTAGCGTTACAATTGTAATGAACTCCATGTTTAATGAAACAAGTTTGAATGCTCTGTTTCTAAATTAAGCCTTAGCCCAATCTTTTCAATGATGCTTGCTGCTATTAACAATCAGTAGTCTTGGATTGCTGTTTTTAAATCATTTTAATAAATTATATTTGAAGTTACTTGTCTAATCCAGCAAGTTTTATGTAGTTGATCTCCAACTTCCATTTTTTAAATTACGGGATATAGCTTAGCGTTTTTTTATATAGGCTTTGTTTTGACTTAGAAAAAATAAATTTTAATTATAGACTAAGTGCTGTGTAACCACATTGTAGACAAAATATCTTTGAATTGAGTGTAAATAAATTAATGAAAAATAAATTCTTTAAAGGAAAGAACTTATAATTTTTGTTTTTATTTACACTTTAAAATTTATTTAAAAAAAGTAATATATTTAAAAAAATTTATTACTAAAAATGAAAAAAATGCAAATTTAGTTAATAAAGTTTATAAAAGTCTGAATAAATAATTCATAATATTATGATTTTTGTCAAACGAAAGTTTAACTAAAATCAAATATCTTTTATTTGTATCGTTTGTTAATCCTAGCAATATTGGCTTTAGATATTATAATCATCCTTTGCTTTATTAAGTAACATTATATAAGTCCAGCTTCATTATAATTTATAAAAAAAATTAATCAAATTATATACATTTCAAGATCAATCCCAATCATCTCTTCTTTTACAAATTTCTGCCTTCGCGCCAAGCAACGTGTTCACCAGCCACCTCGATGACGAGTCACTGACCAGCGGCAACCTCGATGCGCTCGGTCTGCAGTCGCAGACTTAAGTGACAAGTTTCGGGGCAATATCAGGCCTGCCAGTTGTCACCGATGACGTACTAGTCCAGCTGCCCAGTGAATACTCAGTTGGTTTAAAAGGTTCTTTGATGATTGGAAACCCAAAGAACTTCAACAGCTTTACCACAGAACACTTGGAGTTAAAGGCGAATGGAGCTGACAGAGATGAAAGAACAGTCAGCGATCTCTGTGGCGATACAGAACTTGTGTATAAAAAGGCAGGCTATATCAAGCAGAAGTCAGGAAGAAAGCCTGAATGCACAGGCCTCTCGCAGCGCAAAGACATCGCCCTCAAGACTGTGCTCAGAAAAATCAAGAGGTTCTTCTGGACGCACTTCAGGACACTATTTCAATACTACGAAGTCGAGAAAGCTGAACAGCCAGACGTGTTTTTGGCTTTGGTTAAGACTTACATTGAAGAAGTACTGAACGAAGAGGCTTACTTTCAGCTGATTATTACTTTCGCATCCTTCATTAGTGCAGAGGAGACTACAAGAGCGATATTCAGAATTTCATCTTTGAACTCCGGACTTGAACAGCAAGAAATTGAGGTGATTAATAGAATCAATAAAGTTCATGACACCTTGTAAAGATTCACGATCAGCAAACTCAAGCACTTTATGCAGAACAGAGAAGTGAGAAAACTAGTAAATCATTATATCAGCATGCAGAATGACTTGATCCAGGACGAAAAAAATGCGCTTCAAATAATAATTGCAAAATGCAACTAAAGTTGATTCTAAAATTCTTCAAATATCTATCTTACAATTAGTTTATTTTATAAATAATTTTTATAATATTTTAATAATATTTGATAAGTTAGAATATTCTAATTGATTGTTTATTTTAGGAAATACAATTTAATTTTATATTAGTCACGAAAGTTCTTTACTTGCATTCATACTAAAATAAATTATGCAATAAAACTTAATCGTTTTGCAGTATTTTTTTAATAAATTTATTTTAATTGATAAACGACTCGATATTATCCCCATTTGGCTTAGATCGAGTCTTTTAGCCTCCCCTTCTTTTGCTGTTTATCCTTCAACAATTTTTTAAATGCTATTTTTGAATAAGTAATTACGAATAGAAAAAATCCAATAAAATACTCGATTCGTATTTCCTTATTGACAAACAGCGATTAAAAATGTTGAAGGACGACCAGCAAAAGAAAGTGAAGCCAAAGGACATGACCAGGCCTAATATAGATTATAAATTATGAATTATTGAGACAAGAGTCGACTTGTTATCTAGTTTTGTAAACTCTAAAGTCATAAGCTATCTTATCAGCACTAAGTTGCATTATAAAAATGAATTGACGTCGTAAGCTTAATAAAACTGAAATCTTGAACGACTACGAAGCAGAGATGAATTGCGCGTTGATTATATTTTAAACTTTCAAACGATTGTTATTTAAATAATCAGAAATAGCCAATTATTTAGAAATCAGATTTATCATATTTGCATTAAAATTTATCTGATCTACTGCAAACGCAACGAAATTGCTTTAAGTTTATTCTTCACAAATTTCAGATGGATAGAAGATATTTAAATTAAATTTAAATAAAATTTGAAGTTTGACTCGTAATCAAATAGATTACAGTTGCTGTTTGATCTTGAATTCCATATTGCAGTATTCTCCGCTACTTGATTCATAAATTACTAGTATTCTCGCAATTTACAAGGGCGAGATAATACGATTTTGCATTTAATTTATTTATTAACAAATGACATTTTAGATCGATTTAATTTATAAACCGAATGTCCAAATTTAAAATCACTACTGCTGATGTAGTTTTATTATTGCAAACTACATTAAAATGTTCGATTCAAGA
Source organism: Euplotes cf. woodruffi 2 WChen-2021 (assembly GCA_021441665.1). Lineage (NCBI taxonomy): Eukaryota > Ciliophora > Spirotrichea > Euplotida > Euplotidae > Euplotes > Euplotes cf. woodruffi 2 WChen-2021. The sequence continues at coordinate 5,855 of JAGYYN010024329.1, read as the reverse complement.
AAAATCGGCAAAAAATATACAAAGTTTCAGCAATCAGATAGAATTATAAAATATATTTCACACGCTAAAAAACTTTTAAATAAACTATTTAATCTTGATCTGAATTTCATTCAGCCTGATTCGTGCTTTTCTAAACATTTATCTTTATTTTTGTTTCCTTTTGGCTATTTCTTCGCTCAATAAGAAACGTAAAAAGCCAAAAGTAAAAAAAAGAGCATTTCGTGTAAAAGAATTTGCAGGAAAAGCTTGTTCCAAATAAAATCAGTAATTTAAAATTTGAAAGCGATAAAATTGAGTATCACTAATAGAGGAAGCAATCAGACTGGTCCGCTTCGAGACGGTGTAAAATTAGTAATCAGCACTGAAGTCAAATTTATATAGATTTAGCCAACGGTACCAGTGTTAATTAAATATATTTAGCAATCTGCAACCACTCGTATTTGCGAGTCAAAGCAGCATATCTTAAATTTGGGCGCTATATCGAGTCTTCACAATTGCTTTCAAAAGCTTTTACTATTTGCTGAGGATTATGAAGATAATAGGGAAATAATACTTGCAATTGCTCAAAGTGTCACTCACTGCAATATAAGGATATATTGTGAAACGTTGCAGGTGTATACTTTCTATTGTCTATAGTCGTCTCTGTTTCAAAAGTAAAGTTAAACTCATGATACAATCAAAAAGAGGTTTATATTAGTTAAACCAAACTAAAATTTCTGCTTCATTTGAAGCTCAAGTCGATTTATTAGTAAAAAAGAATCAAAAATAAGTGATTTTGCAGTTATAAATTTGGTATTTATAATAACTAAAATTGTAAATCAAAGGTATTTTAAGTAATATTTTTGAATCTGAGATCTTTTAATTTAACTCTAAATATTATAAGAAAATAAGCAATCGTTAGCATTTTTAATTAAGTAAATTAGTTTATCACCGTGAGCATTAAATCGTGAATATAAATTTTTTAAATAAAACCCTTTCTTTAGTTATTTGAAAAATCTATTTTTTAGTAATTTGGAAACAAAAATAACTTAAAGTCATCTATTAAAATTAATTCTTACATAGATTTTATATTTTATATTTTAATTTTTAATAATTTTATTTTTTATTTATTAATAATGACCCCGTGGATTAAGGAATTTTAATTATCTATAAAGGGACTTACACAGCGTCGAATTAGACAATAAAGTGGTTTAAATTACAACAATTTTTATGATTAATAAAGATCCATCAGTTTGATAAAACTTTTGCCAAAAGTAATCGTCTCGTCGTCTTTTATCTATTGTTAATAAAATTACGAGGTAAATTGACAAATGATTTTGGTGTAAGCCCACCACAAATGATTTCCAGATTATTTGACATCTTCGCCTTCTTTTATTCAAAATTACCCTTAGCAATCAGTATTTGTTAAAGCAAATGAATTTTGCGCGAAAGACCGTCTGCGTCTATAAAATTAAAGTAATCTACTAAATTAAAATTATTGTCGACAATAACCTGACTGACCTCCCTCGATTCGGTTATTCGGTGTAAGTAAGTAGCCAAAATAAAAATACTAAACGGACTTATTAAATAGCTTAGCGTATGAAATATTGCGGAAGTGAAGAAGATGGAAAACTGGGTGATTTAAAGTAGACAAAACAAAAAGACTGCTGCATTTGGCCTAAAATAAATATTACAACTTTCGATCAAAATGCTATTTCATCCATCAGCAAATAATCGCTGCCAAATATGACATATTTTCTATACTCTGGTTAAAGTACTTTAGTAGAGATTTGCACGACCGAAATTTACATTTTAAACTGAGAGATTTTAATACTTAATCACTTGGAGTAAAAGTATTAATTTTTCAACAAAAAATTTTTACGGAGAATATTAACTGCAAAGTGATTGATATAGACATCTGCATTTAGCTTTCAAACTGATTACCCTCGCACTTATTTCTCACAAGTAAATTATGGTGATTTGTACGTGTTTATTTATCAATCTAAGGGATTGTCTCAAAACTTTAAAAGAAATATTTGCAAAACTTAATTCCGCTTTAACTAATTTGAAATGTTGATTTTTTAATAATCCTAATTCATGGTGGAGACAATAAAACAGGAGATAAGTTATATACCCACAACCCCAAATAATCGATCGGATATTGAGATCAAGCATATAAGGCAAAATTAAAAAATATAAAGTATATAAATTTAATCGAAATTCCAACTCGATTTGTAGCCAAAAGACACTTGAAATAGCTCTGTTCAGCCGAAGCAACTCCAGCTGAGAGCAAACTTTAGACTGTGAGCTCAAATGGTTGGTTATCTTGCCTCCTCTCTGCTTCGTACTTTCTGTCTCTATAATTCTTATTTTTTAAATATTAATTTGATATTCCTAATTATTAAATTGTGGATAGCTACCACAGCATGCGCAGACAGAGATAGTTGATCGAGTGTAACGGTGAGGACACACTTGGTAATATTTTACTGTCTCTTTAAAATAGGTGAAGTCAAAGTGCGGTCGAAAACATGGTGAATCAATTCTCGAAGTCTTTTTTATTTTGACTGCAGACTTACCCTGGTTCAGATTCAGACGCTTGCCTTTTATTCAACAAATTTTCCCCATTTTATTAGTAATTTTAGTATGACAACATTCAATAAAAATAAAATATTTAGTAGGTTTTGAGAACTTAAAAAGCGGATTCAAAGTATTTTAATACGAATTTCTGCATTTAAAATAAACCTGCTTTAAGTCTTCTCTCGGTCTTGAATTTAGATGCAAAAATAGTATTAAATGGTTAAAGATTATCAAAAGTAAAGAGTAAGTTTTTACATTTTTTACTTTGTCAAGCTTCTGTTTCATATTATATAATCCTTAAAATTACAGATTAAAAGAATAGGACTCGATAAATTTACTGAACTCGTTACTAATTAGTTTATGAGAATAGACTATCATTAGTTCTAAATTTCAATATTATTAATTTTTTATTTGATCGCTTGAATGGAGAGTGTGCTTAAAAGCAAACTGTCATATTTTACATTTAGTTAATTAAAATCTTAAAAAAGGAAATTTTATCATATTTTTTGAGAGAGAGAAAAAATCTAAAATAATTATAGTTTTGCTCATTTTATTAATTTATAAGATTTTTTCATTTAATTACGGTAATTTGATTTTAAGAAGGAAATTTAAATAAAAAGTCATAATAACCTTATAATTATTTTAGCAAGTTTACTACATTTTTACTCAAAAGTTTATAAAGTAAACAATATAAATTGTACTGCTGAAATAAGCATAACCGCTACCTCATCTTCATTTTTCTTTTAAATATTTTATAAACAACATTAATAATCAATCATTTAAATATTTAAAATAAATATTAAAGTATACGATTTTAAAGACTTTTATAGTTTTGACAATTTATTTTACCATAAAAATTGTTAAGTTATCCTGTTATTTACAGTTTTAAAATCAATAAAAATGTAAACATTAATACTTGAATAGTTTTAAATAATGTGGTAACTTAAATAAAAATGGACAGCTTAAACTGAATAATAATTCAAATAAATCCGAAATCCTATCAAGATTCTTAACTGAAGTATTCCATCTGACAAGTGAATAATTAAAAGTCTTGTGGTCTGCAATACAGTCCAGTACTTGCTGTTGGAAGTCCAACCCACTATTTGTTGCTTCATTCGTTATCCAGCCTCAGCTTTATTTACTGCTTTTGCTGATTTTAGATCTCCAACATGAATGTTCCATTTTGCAAAAATTAATCGGTTGAAATCAGTTTTAGTGCTTATATATTTTGAAGATTGAAATTTTATAGATAACATGGATTGTTGTTAACCTAAGGGCAGATTTACAATGCTTGTTCATACTCAAAATAAGTCTCATCAGCTATGAAAACTTCTAGCTTAATGTCCTCTTCTTTTAGTTTGTATTTTTAGCTAAATTAAAAACATTTCAAATAATTTAAGATATTAATGTTTATTTATTGTCAACTTAATTTTCCATTTTGATTCAAAAGACTGGGAACTCTGGGATTAGCACGAAGATTCGGTCTCTGATAGATCAAGAATTGGCTGCTAGAATTGTGCTTAGAATAATTCACTTCAATGTCTGCAAAGTATTTTATTGTAATTTTAAATTATCATCAATTGATGAAATTTTAGAAAGGAAAATGTTATAAACTTTTTAAATAAAAATTACTCACAATAATCGAGTCATGATTTCTTTAACCATATTTACTACTTATTTCTCTGAGACTTCTGCTGAGTCTTTCTCGAATCAAAACGATGTGAGACTTCATTAAAATAAAATCGTAGAATCTTTAATAAAAATGAAGTGAATGTCTTCATCAAATCACAGCTAAACTAGTCTCAAAGCAAACCTGCATGATATTTGCTGTTGGATAATTGAAAAGACATGCAGTCCAAAAAGAAACAAAGTACCTTGTTATTATTTTTCACAAATTATTAACGACTTAGGTTTTACTATTTCGCTATCGCAAACGTTCCTTATATATTTTTATTCACAAATATTTTAAATTTCAAGCAAAACTCAGATTAATGACGGATTAGAAACCTCCAACAAGTTAAATCTCAAATCTAAAAAAAGTTTTTGGTTTGAATTTAAGAATAAACCTAACACATGTTGTTGAATTTAAGTGAAGCTGCAAAGGGAATACGAATGAAATTTAGTAATGGGCCTTAGTTAAGTCAGTCTCCAATGCAGACAGAGCAGGATTATTACTACTGGCCATCAACTAATCAATTCGCATAAGAGTCTCCAGCTGTTTTTAATTTTAATAAGATTTTGTACTTAAATATAATAATAGATGTCGATTTTTGGCGCAAAACTTTACTAACACTAGATTTAGGCAAATCAGAGCAACTGATGTACATTATTTGGAAAGCAGTTAATAATTTTAAGTCTTACAGCAATTTCGTTTCAGTTTAGAATCTGAAAAAATGAAACTAAATAAGGCAGTCATTATATAAATATTGAATAAATTCATCAAAACGTAGGTCTCTGTATGTTTTTTATAGTAGTGGACATAAATTGCTGCCAGACTTCTCGTTAACAAGGACCCTAGATGTCTAAGCACAGCTAATAGTGCTTCAGTCTTTCCTCACGACCTCGATTTGAGACATTTAGTATCCACTTTAAAATTTGATATTAATGTGCCAAATGGAACCCAAGTCAGAAAACCTCTGGTTTTAAATTTTGCAACAACAAATTTAATCTCATTTCTTGGGGACAAGTCTCTACAATTACTAACAATAGTGCTTTGTGTCAGGCGAGTTGGAAGGAGATGTAACTAAAGCAATACAGAGGGGAAGAATCATTAAATTCAATATTTATTTCCTTCGATGCTCGCAATTAGTATTGTAAGCTTAATAAATTCAGTACCACTTTTTACTATCTCTAGAAGCCCCAACGTAATATCGATGCGGTTGTCTAGCTAGTAAGCGAGTTAATAAGATTAGTCTGAAGGCATTTGTGTTAAAACAGCCGAAGTCTAACACATCAATAGTGGTCTGCATACATCTAGTCCCACATTACTCTGCCAGATTTAGTTGCACAGTACGGCTTAAGATTGTGAACTTGTTGAGAGTTGGCTTTACAGCCAACAAATATCGCAAGGCTCACATATTGTCACTAGTCTATTTAGCTACAAATCAGACCAAGAGCACAAAGTGGGTAAAGGTTTAGAGGAACTTATAAATGTACTTCGACGAGTACATTCGCTTGTCCATGCTGACCTCGACTATCTTGTCCACCTGCTTCGAGTAGATTTTGTAAGTCTTTTTGTCGTTGCGGTATCGAGGGATCATGCAGTTGATGTCAGCGTTTCTCAAGAAGTACAGCAACAC
>JAGYYN010024310.1:0-15926 GCA_021441665.1 Euplotes cf. woodruffi 2 WChen-2021 | reverse complement strand
TTATTACTTTTCAATTTGCTCTATTTGTCTCGCAAATAGTTGTAAAAAATGGTGTGTTTATTAATAATCAAAAATATGGTGTTGTAATTTATAATTGTAATAAGAGTTAGATAGTTACTAAAATAATATTTTTTGAACAGCGGGTTCAAAATTGTTTGCAAAATTATTCAAAAAAATATATCTCAATATGAAGACTAATAGTTTGATTTAATTGTAATGCTATCTATACAATACTGAATTCATTTATATTTATTAGCTCTGTAAATGACTACTTATCATAAAGTATTTTTATACTAAATATAAATATACAGATTTTATAGTGATCTTATTTAATTATTAAAGTAAACCACTGAATTAAGCATCAATTTGATATTAAAGATTACACACTTCTGGTCTTCACTTGATCAAATTTTGAATTTTTCAGGAAGATACAATTATAAATTTAAACAATTGATAACATGCAGAAATTATTTAAAATGAACGAAAATCTTGGCGGGAAAAACTGAGACCAATCAATCAAAGTATACATTCAGGAGGCAGATATCCTTTGTCAGCTCGGACTAACAGAGCGTTCTGAAGAAGACGCACATCCTTACATCCGAATCCTCGGCGATAACCAGATCGAACTGATTACTGAGAACTTAAAGCCATACAAAACTTTTGAGTTTAATGGCAGAGTTTACCAACAGTCAGAGCCGTCCCACGAAGTCGTCAGCACGATCGTTGAAAATATCCGAGATGTGGTGACAATTCAGAAAAATAACATTTGATATATTTCATACGGGGAAAAGACAACAGGAAAGAGCTCGTTACTCGGAGTTTTACCCACATTTTCTGAAAACGAAGACAACATTTGATTCTATACTCTCGTCACACTGTTTAACCAGATCGAAGCCGATAGAAGCGAGAATAAGTCCTCTGCACTGAAGATTACAGCATTTGAAATCTTCGTAGACCAACTCGTTGACTTGACAAATGACTCCTATCAGGAAAGCAAATATAACTGAAGCTGTGTTTTGGCCTTCACGATAAGTGACGCTGTCAATATGCTTAAAGAGATCTTCTCCAAACGAAACCAGTACATCGAACAGTTCGAGCAAGGCGCAGAGCTGCTGCACTCTCAAAGCCATCTTGTTGTTGAATTCTGCATCCAAAGCGAATTTGGAAGCGGAGTTGTGAGTATTGTTGATCTTGCAGGATTTGACTCAAATTTGATCCAGAAGATCATGCAGGGAAATCTTGACTCGATCCCTGATGACTGCTCTGATCTCGATTTTATTTCGCATAATAATGACTTTTCACTACTGAGTTTGAGAAATATGCTGTGAGATCTCAAAACCGATAACTATGCTGCTTTTGAAACTCATCTTGCTCAGTATGTTTATGAAAAACTTGTTGATTTCTCAACAGAAATTGCGTTAATCGGGCGGATTAACAGCTCTAAAAGTTCGATTAACGAGACATTAAATACCCTTGAGTTCTGTTCTAAATTTATGCACTGAAGGTGAGACCATGAAGGTAGCGATGTGGTAAACTCCCCGCAAGACCAAAAAATCGCAAACCCAGAAAACCCAAAATTAAACACAATGCCGATTATTAAATCAGAATATAGCGATAAAAGCGATGTTCAATCTGAGACGATTACTTACAACCAGGGTGATGAAAGACTGAAGCAAATGCACGGTAGGCGCAGCAGTAATTAAGATATAGGAAACTGCAAGCAAGTCCAGATCTCGTACCTCGATAACAACCTCTCGACGTATGTTGTTCCACAGCAACTTTCGAACTTCTACGAGGCACAAGGTAAGAACGCTCAGCAAATGAACCAAGTCGAAGGGAACAATAGAATGGTTAAAATTCCGCATCTCAAGCTCGGGGATAACAAAGAAATGTTCTTATTTAACAACAGTGAACAACTTGACGACAGTGAGAATTTAAGTAACATAGAGAGTTCAAACCATCAGTATTCCTTAATCAGCGGGGAATCAAAGCAAAGCCTCAAGGAGACGATACAGTGCTCAGTTGCTATGCTGCTAAACAAATATTGATCGAAGAATGAGCTCGAAAATATCATTACCAGGAACAAAGGATCTAATAATATCAGCAAAGAAGAGGAAATCGAACAGTTTACTGAGACCTTAATTCAAAATATTAATGAAAAAATCTCACAGAGAGGATCGAGGAGATCTGCATCAAGAAAGCACAGTCAATCCAGTATTAAAATGTACAATAAAGATGCAAGTGGGGTGACGAAGAAATAAACTCAACTTCTCTTCAAATGAATTCAAAACTTGACAGACTTATGACAATGAAAAGATGAGGAAATATGTTCTTGATAAATAAAATCAAAAACCTTTCGCCGATATCTAACAAATTTAACGAGGATACAATTGAAGTCGATTGAAAAGACAATAGTACTATTAAAAAGCAAGTCTTGCATGACTACTTCAATAAAGCTCAACAGCCAGATGAACCAAATGCCTTGCCTACGAAAGTAAGAATGTCAAATGCAAATAACTGAAGGGAAATAAAAATCGTAGAAAGTGACGAAACTCCTAATGAAATCATGGCAAACAGTATTGCTGACGATATAAAAGCAATTACTTCAAAACAAAATGATAACGATAGCGAAGAGTTTGAGATCGACCTGCAAGACAACTACAACATCGAAGAGGTTAAACGCAGTAATAATCTCAGATTCAGCCTTCATGAATTTGAACCAGCAAAGTACGACACTCAGTCGAAGGAAGTGCAAAATAACACAACTGAGGATATAGTTGAGATTGACGCAATTAATTTAAATGTATTGCTAAACTCGAGCTCAAAAGGTAAACGTCGGGAGAGCTCAAAATCACATAAGAAGAAAGAAAATAAAGAACTTAACAAAGGCCTCAAACTAATCTGAAAAAGTCTGAGAAACACAGAGAAAACAATGCTTACGCTATTTGATTTATTTGTCGGTGAGACATCTGAGCTTGACAGAGCAAGCAGAAACAGTAGTATCAGTAAAACCTCAACAAAACGCAGCAACAGTGTGTTTGGCTGTTTTGGATCAATCTGTTCAGTCAACAAAGACTCAGTTAAAAATAAGACTGAAAGCGTCAAATTAAAGAAATGAAAGTCTATTGATATCACAAATCAGCAAAAGCCTGATGAACCTAACAAGAGTGAAGATAAACATAGTAAACATAGAAAAAGCTCTAAAAATGCAAAAGACTCAAAAGAAAAATCTCGTGATAAGCATAAGCATAGTAAAGACAAGCCAAGTAAAAAGCATAAGAAAGATGTGCTCGAGATCCCTCGAAATAATGATACAATGCCGGTGATAAAGTCAAGAACGAATACTGAAACATTTGACTTGTCCACGAAGAACAAAGATTTAAAAGCGATTAACTTAAACTCAACCTTCCAAAAGCCTGAAATCGTTAGAAAAAGTAGAAACAGTCTTCAGACCATGGGTAAGTCAGTTTTATCAAATCATTTAGACCTCCACGGAAAAACGACAGGTGATAGAGCTGCTGTCGATGACGAAGCAAAGTCGTATGATAAGGCATTTGTCAGTCAACATATCGAAAGTAATAAGCATCTCAGCTACAAGCCAGGTACGTTGGAATGATTAATCACTTAGAGATTGTTGCTCCAGCTGCACTGTCAAGAAAGCCAAAGGTCTCACCAAAGGGCAGCATGAACTCTGATACAAGATTCGAGACGATAAAGTCGCTTAAAAACACAGGTTTCAAAGAAAACGTCAATACTAATAATGTAAGCTTTACAATATAATCTTATAGATCCACGTTTCATCCAAAGTACCGCTTGGGGAGCATCCAAGCAGTTCATCAGGAAGTAAGATTGGCAAGATTTTGCATGAAATCGACAGAATTGCAGAATCAAAAAAGTAGATGATTTTTGCCTCTATACTGACTAAATTTAAAACTGAAAGTTTGTTCTAATATTTTGATTTCAATTTATCATCTCGCTGCGACTGGCGTCAAAGTGAAATAAAATGAAATAGCAATCAAATAAAATAATATTCATAATAAGAATGGCAACAGTGACAACGGTGTTGACACCTGAATCTATTGCTCAGATTTACAGAAGGATCAAAGAAGCAGAAATGATGTCTTCTAAATTAGTCGAAAGCTACTGAAGGTACGAGGCATCACCAAATATTGCATATACCGTAAGCAAAAGTTGCTTTTGAGTTGCATAAAAATAGATTTCGTTATTACTTATGATCGAGATAAAATTACTTATCTGTGAATATGCTAATATTAAAACAAACGAATAAAAAATAAAATATCTTAATAAGATTTGATATGTAAAAATTTAAACACATAAGATAATAAAATAACCCTAATGAATATAACGTAGCCATCCATCTGTTGCTATACTTGTAAAAAATATAATTTGTTACTTGTAGCAAGTGGCCTATATGAATATCACTTTATCACCTAAAATGATCATAAAATATTGCATTAATATCAATCTATCTTTAATATTAAATAATAAGCAAAACTTAAGTCTTATAAAACTAAGTCATTTGCATGATCTAACAAAATCATTAACAAATGATTAAATTGTGTGCAAAAGTGAAATTTCATTAGAAACCTCTATCAATCTTCTTGCTGCTTAAAATAGAGCCAAATCAGCTTCTTAACGAGAACTAAATAGATAACAGATACTCGAATATTTGCTCAAAGTGATATAGATCTTTTTGTAGCTGCTGATGACATATCAATCTTGCTTCGAAATTGGGAAATAGCTATTTACTTAAAGATAGCTTATTTGTATAAATCTAAGTCAAGTTTACAACTATGAAATAACACATTCCTCCTTGTGGTCATTCATAATAAGTAAAAATAAAAGTTATTTTTAAGTAGTACTGCAATTAAATCGGATGAATGAACTCGTGTTGAGGATCCTTATAAGCTCTACTTATCAAGTCGCTGAGCTATCCAAATAATCTTCGTTCAATATCCGACAATGTCTTCATTAGTTATCGTATTTGGTAACAGGACATCCTGTAGCTAAAAACTAGTGCAGTGAGTTCAAGTCCGGTTTAAGTTGAGAATTAGTATTTCAGACCTAAAGCCTCGACATTTTGGACCATTGCTCCACTTATGCTGATTCAGTTCACCGACGAAGTTTTTGGAGAAAAAATACTGCAGCTGATTTGATTACAGTATGCATTCGCAGATCTGAGTTTGTATTAAAGTCATCAGACATATCACATGACTTACTTTGCTTTAGCTGCAATTAAAGTCAGATGTTAGTGGGTTCCTGAGATCTAAGCTCTCTATGAGCTTAAAGCTGATTTAATTCCGATTGTGTTTACAATTAAAATCAGTGCTTAGCCTGTTGTTTGTAGCATTTGATAATTTACAGTTTGCTAATTCTTTTACAGACCCCGCAGCAACACTTCTCGCCTGCATCAATTATCAAGAAGATCGTGTCTCCGTATTACAACAGGCACAGCGCGCAGAAGAACAAAGTTTATGAGCCGTACAGACTCATGTCTCATTTAGGTAGGCTTTCTTGTCATTTTTAGAGGGACTTGTAGAGACTAAAAATTTCAGTTATAAAGCGCACTCAAGAGGCAGTAAGTGCGGGGCTATAAACTGAGGGGTTTTAACTACTAGTTTCATCAGGCTTGAATAATAAATTTGATTGTGGAAAATAGGAAATAAACAACCGAAAATTAAACAAGAGAAACATTCAGATATTAAAGGAATAAAAGTCAATAACAACTTAATGATCTCAGGCAGAGCATCGAATAAATTATAGTACCGTATTCAAAAACTTCAAATAATGTCGATGAGATCAATGCGAGAACTCTTAATAGCAGGTAAATAATAATTTATTTATATTTTTGATTTATCTTATTTTTCTTTTATTAATGATTTGCATAGTTTTTATAACAACCAAGTAAGATCAGAGACTTCCCACAAAGCCCGAAAATTAAGTCAAGAATACGATGCTGGTAGTCTTTAAGCTTCAAATAAACATTGAATGCATTTTATTCTAAATCTCATTTCTAATTAATTCACACAGATATAATTGTTTTATTTAAAAGTTATTTTTAAATAAAATGATTAGTTTTCATCCTTTTATATTGCAAAAAATATTTAAAATCAGATAATTAAATTATTTTAAAAAGATACAAATTTATTAAAGTTGTTTTGATTATTAAAAATTACAAATCCATTATTTGTCTTCAAAATAATCTGAAGGATTATTTTGTTAATATTTTTTATCAACTTTTGTGAATTTATTGCTCTATAGCAAAAGCGTGAATAGGAACTTCGGTGCAACAATGTGTTTCGAGTTCAGGAATCAACTGTAAGCCTTTGAGTAATTCTTTAGTAAGCAAGTAAGTTCACCTCGTTGTAAAAACTATAGCTTAAGGTAAGACCAGCTTTAATAAGCTTTAGATTCGAGTACCAGTTCAACAACGACAGAGAGAACTACGAAATTTACTGACGTGAGCTTAATATCAAATAAACTAGAAATGAAGAGACTTGCTGAAGGTACTTGCAATATGCTTGAGCTTTAGAATCTCAACTCTCGAAGAAAAGTGAATCACAGAACTTTCGAATGTACGATTCTGACAGCCAAAAGACCCGACAAAGCAAGATCGAAAGGGAGTAATGACCAAAGGGTCAGAATTACACCAGTGGTACCGACTTTAAAAGTCAACAGCAATCATGATTTTCATTCAAGACTCTAAGTGCAGACGAGTCCAAGCAATTTGAACCGAGTGATATTTCAAGTAGGAGTTTATTAATATACTTTAGATCCGCCTCAAGGCTGGTACCACCATTCCAGGCAGTCGTCCACGAAAGCTACAGATAAATCAGTGAAAAACAGCAGCCGTTCTGTTGTTCAAAATATTAAAATTGAAGAGAGAAAGGTCAGAAACGAGACTTTTGATAGCTCGAAATCTTCAAAGACCAATAGCTTGATAACGAATAAGCCAAAGCAAAACTGCAATAATTTAAATCAGGCCAAAGAGCCTGAACTTGATAAGATCGAAGAAGTCAAAGAGAACAAAGCTGCAAATAACCGGTTTGTCAATAAAAGACGAACGATTAGAGCCAGGATCGTACAGACTGCAGAACCTTTCAAGCCAAGGTACAACACCAAGTTTGTCCAGTTCAAAAGAAAACTCGATAAAATAGATCTTGAGAATGAGCTGAAACTTCAAAATAAACGGAGAATCGCGATGGAATACGATAAGATAAAGATCAGTAAGTGTTTCATTACCTCTAGTTACTAAATTTCAATAGGAAATGTATTCAAATACATCATCTGAAGCGGAAACAACAGCGAAGTTGTCCGAAGATGAATGCAAACACGACACCCTCACTGGCAAGAGATTTCAAACTACAGCAAGATATTCAACTTCAAGTGGAAACCGTTTTCAAGTGGGATAAGATTCGATCAGCTGTCGCTTTACGGCCAAAAGCAACTCGTGAACCACATAGTAAGCCACGAAGAGATTACAATGAAGCATAATATGTTTAAGAATCTTTCTGAATACTGAAAGGAAAACTCACTTGATGTCTTCCAATACGTTCCACTGACCTTCATGCTTGAATATGATAGCGAAGACATCTGTGGAGACTTATCGTTCTTCAGTATTCTTTTTGATGTATGTAACGAGATGACAGCGAGGAACCCTTCAGTAACTAAAGAAGAAATGACTAAATATATAAATGAAAAACTGAAAAGGACAGTCTCTGAGAACTTGAAGTATTTCAATATCGATAAAATATACCATAATCTGAAGATTCCAAGTACTCATATTAACTCAAGCAACATGTGGTTCTTGAAAGTCACCAAGCTCAATAGGGGAAGAGGCATTTACGTCTTTAATACAGTCGACCAGCTGATTTCCCTAATTAACGACTGAACCGAAAGCCTTGAAGGGACCACGATCATCCGCAACAACGAAGAAATCAAGTGCTTTGCTCTTGCTAAGAATAAGAAATATGAGTTTTTAAAAGTGCCAACGCTGGTGTGAAACAGAGCTAATTCAAACGCAGAAGACGTAGATTCGAACTGAGTAACGAAGTAAGTGACCATTGGTACTTAGTTTAATACAGCTCAAATCCGAAGTACAAATGATCAACATTTGTGATCCAAAAATATATTGAACGACCGCTGCTGATATTCCAGCGCAAGTTCGACATAAGAATCTGGGTGTTGTTCAGCCAAGACAAAGTGTATTTATTTAAAGAAGGGTACATCAGAACAGCCAGCGAGACTTACTCGATAAAAGAAGCAGACATTACAAAGCAGTATATCCATCTAACAAATAACGCCATCCAGAAGAACTCAAATAACTACGGAGAGTTCGAAGATGGAAATCAGCTGTCATTCAAGCAGTTTGAGCAGTACATACAAACTAACTACAACAGTGATTTTGAGTTCACAAGTATCATTGAACAAATGAAGGAGACAGTCATTGTAATTGATCTTTTTATTGTGCTTTACTAGTTTTTAATCTTTTTGTCTCACTCATAATAGTTGTCATTCAAAAGCATCCAGAGCCAAATTGAAGTAAGCTAGCTCGAAGTTTAGATTATATAGAACCAGTCGAACAATCTGAAGAACAGCTGATTTGAGCTTTTCGGCTACGACTTCATGATAGACCAAAGCTTTAAAGCCTGGCTGATCGAGATCAACACGAACCCGTGAATTGAAGAGTCAAGCAAGCTGCTTGAGTCTTACATCCCTCGGGTTATAGACGACGCATTGAAACTCACGATCGACGTTGCTTTTAAAATGAAGAAGTCAACTGAAGAGTCTTACGTAACGACGAAGTCCTGCTTCCATGTGGACGGCTACGCAGACGAAGAAAACCTGTGGGACCACATTTACTCTATCTAAGCTTCTACCCAAAATACAAATTTCTGTATTTCAAAAAATTATCGATTTTTGATTTAAAATTAGGACGGATATTTTAGAGAACATTGGGGAGTAATATTTGAGAAAACTGAGCGATATTAGGAAATGTGAATTAGGGGATTTTGGAGAGTTTGAATGGAGGTGATTACTATAGATTTGTATATGTTTATTTGAAAAGGAAAAAAATAGATTGAAGGTAAATAAGGAAATTTAGTCATTTGGAGTTGTTGGAGGGAAAAGAGAAAGCTGAGATTTAAATAAAAAGATGGTAAAAATAACAAAAGATTGAGTTTAAGGGTAATATTAAGGATATAATTGTTAATTATAGTTTTAATGAGTTTAAAATAAAAATATAAATATAATGGTAGGTTATAAATCAATTATAAGATAAGATTGAATAACAAAAAATATTAAATAAAATAGGTTATGGGTGTATCGTGCACGACAAATGATAACGCGAAGCAAGTACCTCAAAGAGATATGAAGCAACGGGACATTCGAGGAATTTCAATGTTTTCAAAAATTCAAAGTGTGGAGAAAGAATTCCAGTCACTGCTTAAACTTGAAGGGAAAATCAAGACACACCTTCCTGAAGTCTTAAAGCAGAAGTTTCCTAAATACGGAATCAGCTATAAAATCCGCTATGGAAGGCAGCCTTCTTTATGGGTAGAAATGGCTGAATCACTCGAGCACATAAACACAAGAGCTTACAATTTTGATTATATTCTCAACCTGAGAGATCAATCTTTAAAAATTGATATTGAATTCAGGCCGCGAAGAGAAGTTGATCCAATCAAAAAGCTGAAGTCAGGAGATGATCTAAAATCTAACTACGAAAATATGGATTCGAGTTTTGTAATCATAAAAATAAACGCAGAGTTCAGCGTACATGATTTACTAATGGCAAACGGTGAATTTATCTCCCCTCGGACATGTGATCTTAGCCAGCTGAAGGCAACCTTAACAAGTGAGGAGACGAAGACAGATCCGTTAGATAACATCCTGCCTGTACTACAAATATCTCTGAAAGAAGACAAACCTGCAAACTTAAAGAAAATCAGGTTCACAATTGCTGGAAAGTATGACAAAAAGTGACATACAATGGTGACTATTTACGAAATTGTTGGAAATCATAGAAAGTTTATTTACGAAACTCTTCCGACGTCAGTAGATAAAGTTCAAAATTCAATGCATTACTTCGAACCAATCGAGATCAACTCAGATTGATTCGAAGACGAAATGATTTCAACTAAAATAATTGAATTTGAAGTTAAACAGGTAACGATAAATATTCAAAAGCCGCTTGTTTATCAATAATAATCTTGAACTAAAGATTTGCGAGAATCTTTGATAATAACAAAAATATATTCGAGTTAATTGGCATAAAATAATCGCAGATTAATAATTAAACTTAATTTAGCTGAACGACAAGAAAATCAAGCCATTTGCTACATGCACGATGAAGCTCAAAGAGATCTTGCTAATGGAGGATGGCGACATCATCACAAAAGACATCCTCAGCGTGTCAAATAAAATCGTTGGAAGTCTATTGATTAGTGAATCCACAATCCAGCCGAGCTTTAGCTTCCTTGATTTCAAAATTCACAGGGGCATAAATATAGTGCCGATTATCGTAATTGATTATTCATTAAGCAACTTGACTTTCGACGACCAAAAGTGCATTCACTCTTTGAAGAAGGGATCAGCCAATGACTACCTCACTGTAATTGAGCATGTGACTAATGCTTACCAAAACTTGTGCTCGTATATGCTTGCGTTCGGCATTGGCGCCAGGACGATACCGAAATAAAGGAGAAACATCCAATTGTTTTAGCCTATCAGGGAATATCTTCAATCCCGTCATCGGAAAGGACAAGCTCCGCGACAGTTACTCGCAAACACTGAAGAAAGTAGAGCTATCGCTACCTGTGAACTACCACTATATCTTGGACCTTGCGTCAAACTTCGCGAAATACGAGTCAGAAAATTACGAAGCCAGGAATTATTACGTCCTTAACTACATCAGCGTCGGAGTTATTGACGACTTTCAAGATACACTATCGATGCTCAAGGAAATCAGCGACTTGCCGCTGACAGTTAATATGATCCGAGTGCGCAACATGCAGATGGAAGACACCAACGACCCTGCGTTGCTAATTAAAGAATGATCGATGAGCTTCGCAGCGTGTGAGCGGCAGTACCTCGACATTATCGATCTTGAAAAGTACAAATAAAGAAGGGAAGTTGAGCCAGTTCGAAAATGAACTCGTCCGCAAGATCCCGCTCCATGTACAAAAGTACATGGAGATCCACAATACCTTCGCATACGACCTTGAGGCTGAAGACTTTGCAACACGGGCTTCAATCGCTGTGAAGACCCAGCAAGTCCTCGGGACTGAAAGATTCTCGCTTACAGAGACCGTTGGAAGAAGGCTCAGCATGGTCAACATGAAAGACTACATTCACGAAATCAAAACCAAAGAGTATGAACAAGATAGGATCTCTGAAGAAGGTGAGGAAGAGACGAAGTCAGAATCAAACACCAAGATGGACTCTTCTTTGTCTGAATCAAAAGAAGGTAATTTAAGATCGCTAAATTATTTTAGAAAATCTGGATCGGAAGGAGGATAATACAGAAGACGAAAAGGTGCCAGAAGCCTTCAAAGAAATTAACCAAGAAAAAGATAAAGCGACTTGGTTCCAACCTATCAGGAGGCTAAGTTTCTGAGAGCTCTGAGAGAAACGATTTATTGCAACTCTGCCTGAAGATGAGAATATCTCGAAAGATAAATGAGTAAAACTCATCGAAAATGGTCACTTGATTGAAGAAAATATAGAAAATGTCAAGTATATTTTAAAACTAAACGAAAACAATGAAACTGGAAATAATTCTGAATGCTAATTGATTATTTTATTCATCTTTTATTTTAAAAAAATTATCAAATGAATTGCTATCAAAATATTCAATACTTTGGTTATTGAGATAAATCAACGATTTATTGAAAATTAAAGGGTTGATTCATTTCAAATAATTAAAAAGTTTTCAATAAATTATAAATGAACTATTAGCGTATCCTTGGCTTCTCAATTCTTCCATGTTCCTCTCCGACCTCAGCCATTTCTTCGTCTTCAGAGCCAATATCATCGTTCAAGAATTGGAGGTTTGTTTTAAGAGCATTAGCTCTTTCAATCTGTTCATACTTTTTCAAATATGATTCAAGTTCCATCTTTTCTTTATCATCTGCTTCGAAGTCTCTTGCATAAAGTACGCCTTTTTCTTTAGTAACTACGAACTCTCTTGTACCATAGATAAAGGTTCCGTCGTCAGTCTTTCTAATCTTCGGGCCCTGTCTGCCATAGTAAATCTCCTTCATAGTGTTTTCAATATCTCTCGTGAGCACTGGGCTTTGTGAAAGTCTGCTTTTGCGGATTTCAGACGGCGAAAGCTCAGCTGGTCTAAACACCTCTGTCTTCTTCGCTGGCGATGCAAATGTTGACCTCTTTTCCTCCTCTGGAGCTCCTTCTTCTCTAATTGTGAACCTGTGGCTGGTTACAATCTTGATAGTTTTATAAATTCTTTCTTGCTCAGAGACATCTTGAGTCAGCTTGCGTTTTTGGTTTTCAAGATCTGTGAGTTGTCTTCTCTTGCCCTCTAGTTCTTTTCTCAGTCTGATAAGTTCGCTTTCGTCAACTTGGAGCACTGGGTACTGCTTGATTGGGACATTCAGTGCAGCTTCGAGCTCGTCGCATTGGGTCTTTAGGTTGCCAATGTCATCTTCAATCAGCAAGATTTTAACTTCGATCTCCTTTACGTCCTTTTTATGTGTCGCAAGCATCTGATTTTTCTCGATGTTGTCAAGAGTCACCTCTTTCAGCTCAGTGTAAAGCTTATCATGATCGACGTCGTGGTCTTGTGGGATCTCTGGAGCTTTCTTTGCACCTTTTCTGAGCTTTTTCAGCTCAGCATTTGCAACTTCGACATTGCCTTGAATGATATTTTCGTTTTCTAGTTTCTGCTTGAGCTCTTCTTTGAGAGAGTTGATAAAGTCTTGTCTTTGCTCGCCTTGGAGTTATTTTTCTTTTTTAAAGAGGTCGATGATGTCTTTAGTCTCGAAGCTGTAGCATTGGTTCATCTTATCTTCGAGTGCTGCTATCTTGTTCTTTTCGTCTTTAATTCTATCGGTCATCCACTCCATCATTGCTTTGTCTCTTTCGCCTAGAGTTGTTTTTCAATATTAAGTTTAGTATTAGCGATATTCTTTTCAGTCAATAGGTACAGTTTTTCTTGTTCGAAGGATCTAAGTCTATTCTTCATGTCCTGAAGTTTCTTCTCCAAGTCAGCATTTCTGTTTTTATCTTGAACGAGGCCTTGTCTTTCTTTAATGATCTTCTCTCTGATTTGTGCAGGTTGAGTCTCTTTGTTCTCAATATCGCCTTTTTGCTTTTCGATGTGGGCTCCAAGTCCGGCAATGTTGTTATCTGCGCTTTTGATCTTGGCTAACAGATCGTCTCTCTGGTCGGTGACTCTATTGAGGTCTCTTTGGTTCTTGTCCAGCTGATTCTCACGCTTTCTAATTTCATCTAACGCAGTGTTCTTGATTGCCTGGGCAATGTCGCCAAGTAGTCTATCGATTTCAGCGCTTTTGTAGACTTCTTTCGCCTCACTGTCGCTTTCTTTGAGGATTTTAGTAACTTCAGATCTTTGTTCTTCGAGATCCTTTGTCAGAATCTCGTTGAACTTGCTGTATAGTTGCTCTCTATCTTTATTGAGAGCTGATCCTCTTGATAGAATTGCATCGAGAAGGCTATTTCCATTCTTTAAGTTTGTCAATTGGTGCTCTTTCTGCATGAACTCACGCTGCTTTGCAGTCAGGCTGTCATGAGCGTCTTGCAGTCTGTTTAATCCTTCTGATTTACTCAACAAAGAGTCTAAAGTATCAAGAGTCGTTGCTCTCATTGATTTGATGTTTTGCTGTCTTTCTTGCTCGATTTTATCCAGAGTTGAATTTATTTGTCTTGAGTCTTCAGCAAATCCAGCGACATTTCTGTCATGTTGTGCGACTTGATTTTTGCTTTGATCTGTGATTTCCTCACATCTTGATGTTAGTTCCATCTTGACTCCTTGCTTAATGACATCAAATTTCTCCGGGAAGACTCCGAATGATTCAGTATCGCCAGTTAACCTTGCCTGAGGAGTTGTCTGGAACTGTCTCATGTCTACATGCTCTGCTTTATAAGGAGTTCTTTCTATAGATTTCCTTGGCTGAACTCTTGGAGCTGATGTTGGAATCGAAGTGGTTGTACTTGGTGGCAAAGTTTGACTCCTTAGTGGTGCAGCTGTGTTTGTTCTTACTACCGATGCCCTTGTTGGAGATTTCTTATCTGGAGATGGCTTGCTTGGTACTGCTTTAGTCTGAGATGGTCTCTTCATACTTGAAGATAAAACTGCAACACCAGATGCTCCTCCGACTTCTGTGAAAGTGAATGCAATTTGAACACCTCTTCTTTTTCTTCTTGAGTCCTTTAGTAGGTATCCATTTCTATCAAAGAAAATCCATCCATCTTCCTGTCTCTTAATCTCATATCCACTGACGTTTTCTGGAGTTGCTTCTCTGAAAAAGTCGATTGGGATGAAGAAGCTATCTATACAAAATTACGATCAATCTTTGCAAGCTAAGATCATATTATTTCTAGATTTTGGCTCGATTTTGCCGTTATTTTTTGCACGATTATTTTACAGTGCAATTACTTTATATGCTAAATTTTATTTGTCAAATTTTGCACAAAAATACAACACGTTTGGTATAAAATTTACAGCTGCAGGAAATAAAAATCTTCTGGTCTTGTGTATACCAAAGCGACCATGTATCGTTATAAAAGCGAGTCCGCTTGGTTTGCAGCTGAAATACCAATAGAAGTAAGATTGAAGTCTTACCAATGTGGTCTATTTCCTTTCCTGTGGCTCCAGTGCAGATCTTGAGTTCCATGATTTCGTCTGAGCTGGCAATATCTGCCTTAACCTTCTTGGCCATCTTGACGATAGGAACGGTGGTAACCTGTCTGTTGTCAATCTCGATGACTACCGAGATGGACTTCTCCATAATGGTCTTGTCCAGCTTGACCTCTGAAATAGCGAGTTCTAATGATCCTGCTCCGTTGTCTGTCATCTTGCGTTTGTTTTAATTTTTATTAAATAAAATTATTTGGATTTACTAATGCAAAACATTTGGTTTTTAGGATTCATCATCACTCTCAATTTTTATTCTTCACATTATTTTTGCTATAATTAATTTTAATATTTTAGTTAAAATTTATTAGCGATATTAATTTTTGTTCCAGAATTGAGTATTTTATAAATAATGTTTAGTTAGTCGAATAGCTTTTGAGGCTTCACGAAGATCGCTTCTTCTTCGATGTCGCTGTACTGGTCCTTTGCATTGTCTGAGGATATTAACTCTTCTATTTGCTTTTCCAGCTTCTCGACATCTGGCTTTATGACGTGCTCATTTGCTTTGCTTCTCAATGTGAAAAGCTTTGGATCGACGACTTGGTAGTCTGAGAACTTGAGGCCGCTAAAACTGAGTGCGGAGTTTTTCAAGCTATTTTCTAGTGATTTCTGCTTGCTTGAGATCATTAAGTTGTTTCAAAATGATGTCTTATCTACCAGCTATAGAGATGATAAGCAATTAATTTGTATTTTCTGTTAAGTAAGTTTCATGTTCTTATAGACTTACAATTTTCGAAGATTCAGGTTTATTTTGTTTAACTCAATTAGTAATTTCATCCTTTTGAGAATCCTGAACATTTTGATATCAGTTTGAAGCAGCTGAACTACTTTTATCTCGATGTGTTTCATTAATATGCTTTCGGTGTTTTATAACTGAATCTCACAAACTACTAGAACTGAAAGACTTATAAGTCACATAAGACTTTATAGTAACTTTGTCGCTTTCATCTACTTCTGTTTTCTCTTGGATCGTTGACAGATCGTCATATTTATTTGTACTTTAAAATTG
>JAGYYN010024216.1:0-12849 GCA_021441665.1 Euplotes cf. woodruffi 2 WChen-2021 | reverse complement strand
CAATGCGCAAAATCACGATTGAACTCGAGCTCAATTTGGATGTGATAGAGAAAATATGATTAGTTAAGCTCAAGTTCATCGTTATTAATCTCAGCCTCTTCTTCGCTTTCCTCTCTATCGTCATCTTCGTCCTCTTCGATGATAATTTCAGTCTGCTTGATGTGGTTAATTTGCTTACTGTCAGTCAGCTGGTTGAAGACCAGCTCGAATCGGTTTTCAGAATAGTCTGGGTACTGCGTCTTTTTGTTGTTCTTGATATCGGGCGCGGGAAATATCGGATCTACTGCGATTTTAATTCAGTTGTCTATCATCGCAGGAATAATCCTTGCTAAGTGGTTCGAAGAAAGCTCGAGACACGGGTTTGTATTCACTTCGATTAGTTTAACAGTCTGTGCTTCGTTCACCATAAAATCGTATCCAAAAACCTCGAATGTATACTGCCGCTTGTTTTTATCTAGCTGTCTGTATGTTGCTTTAATTGAGTCAGCAGCGATTTTATTTCATCTGCGGAATGAGCTTAGACTCCATATTTACTTCGAGTTCCGGGAACTTTTCATCGAAGTGTTTTTGAAACTCGTTATAAGACATTTTGTTACCAGGTTCGAATTTTCCGTAGTTTTCCGACTTCTTTTGAATCGCGTCGTTCGTTAAATGGATAAACTTGTTAGTTACATTCTTAAGTGAAAACTCTTTGCATGAGGTTCTTATGTACCCGTCTTTGTACCAATAGGCGCAGATATTTCCATTGATCGCAGTGACAAGGACGTATCACCGGATGTCAAATTTGCGTTTGTTGATAAGCAAAGGGTCGTCGATATACTTCTGGATAATATAGCTTTTCATTCTTCCTCACTTGAGCTTGACTTTATTTACCAACCTAAAAATACATTAGCGACTGAGATAGCGAAAGGGGAAATCTACATACGATATTTTTAATTTGCTCCATTGTATTTCAAACATTGATGCCAGAGCCTCTGTTGGTGTTCTCTCCTGGCTTAATGATCCATATGTTCTTTGGTTTGGGCTTGGTCTTTTTATCCTTCGGCAGCTGATCAGCCCGGTCTTTATCTTCTTGTTCGTACTTTTTGAATTCTTCAGTGAACTTATCGAACTCTTTATCCTCGAGATTATTGGTGATGTGGAATGTGAGTGGGAGATATATAAACGGGTCTTCACCGATAGACTCGTAGTAGTTCTTCATATTGTAAAACAAACCTTTATTTATTCGACAGCTGGACGTGTCCTTCGACGTGGTTACATATAATTGTGTTTTCTGTGTCCATCGGGTCGATCGTCGGCTCTGTTACTTTGGGCTTGTCTTTCTTCTTGCTTTGCATTTTTGGCTCAGGTGTTCCTTGTATCTTAAAGTCATTACTGTCAGTGCTGGGCTTTAGTATTTTTGTTGATGGAGTTATTCACGTTTCACTAATGCTTTGACTTAGAGACCCGACGTCTTCAGTATCGCTATTCTTCGTTGTATCGTCTTTAATCTCGACTGTCTTGAGTTCTTTGCTTTCACTGGTAAATTTCGGCAAGTGGTTGATGACTTTATTCGACTTCCACTGCGTCCAGATAAAGTTAAAG
Source organism: Euplotes cf. woodruffi 2 WChen-2021 (assembly GCA_021441665.1). Taxonomy (NCBI): domain Eukaryota; phylum Ciliophora; class Spirotrichea; order Euplotida; family Euplotidae; genus Euplotes; species Euplotes cf. woodruffi 2 WChen-2021. The sequence goes on along the minus strand of JAGYYN010024216.1, from coordinate 11,265 downwards.
TTGAACTCTTTCATTTTGATCTCAGCCCATCACCATCTTGTTTTCAGTGCAATTCTCGAAAGAATTGAGTTGTTCCCAGGGCCGATAACAAACTTTAAAAATCTCGCTTTGCCATAGGGATTGACCTCCATCCCGTTGAGTTTTTGGTAGAAGATAATGTTATCCAAGTACATTTTGTCCTTATTTATCGATATCTTTATCTTTTTCATTTTTCGGAGTCTTTTCTTTGAGAATCAGCTTTTGCTGGATCGACTTGCTCCTGGCTTCATTCTTGACCTTCGGTTTATTTACTTGGCTTGATGGTTGAAGTCAGGTTCGGGTGGTTATTTTTTAAAACAGATAGTGAATAAGCATTATCTTTTTCATATGTAAATCATGACTGGATGTATGATCGCTTTACTGGCTGAATTGGATAGTCGAACATTCATTTCAACGTTTTTATAATGTCTTCAGTGCCATCTTCAAATTCTGATTGAATTGTTTGGACTAGCATGTATGCCAGCACTCAGAAATAGCAGTCCTTTTCCCACTTGTTGTTCATCGATACTATTTCATTCAAAATACTGATAGCCATCTTCTTGGTTTTAACTATTTTGTTCCTGATTAAAGCATACATGAAGCTTTTGTGGTGCGGGTTTAGCTTATTTAAGAATCCACAAAGAATGCTTGTTAACTAGTCTTCCTTCAAGCATTAAATCTGTCGTTTCATAGTTTTCCTCGATTTCTATATATTAAATTGGCTATAAGTACCTGCGATTGTCTTCATCTTTTTCTTATTTTTATCTTTGACGCATTCACCAAGTCTCGGGAACAAAAATAGTTTGAACAGTACAGTGCCAAGGGCTCGAATTTCTTCTGACTCAAGGCAGTCGTCGCAGTTTTTCCAGAGCATATCAGCATTTTGATTTGGATCTTCCAGCACATCTCGATCGAGTTTTATATTAACTGCACAGGAATTATAGTGCGAAGAGCTGTTGTGGTTGCAGTTGGGGTTCCTGTTGATCTTCTTAATCGAAGACATCGATGCATTATTCAACTTGTTCTTGCTATCCTGTGCTTCTTGGTTTTTCGTTTCCTCTGAGATCATTACAAATAGTTTTCTGTGGATTTGGCAGACGATTGGTATCCTTAAAGTTCGAAGATACACAATCCACGGCTTTTCCTTAAACATATTCTTAGTCTCTTCATCCTTGGCCTCGTCACTATGCCTGTTCCTAGTTGTATTCGATCGATCAAGAGTGTCGCTATATTGAGGAGATATATGATCGATAGCCTTTGAGGTTCGATGTTCGCTATGAGTAATCGAGCTCATGTTATCTTGGCTCTTTCTAACGTCGTCTGTTGACTTTTGGTAACAGTAGTCGTTAACTCTATGAATTTAACACTCAGTCTTACTCTTGGCTGTTCTTTGTGACTTCTCCGCGCTCTGATTTGGTTGGCTTCGTGTCCTCCTCCCACTTGTTGTCCTGCAAGTAATTTGGCGAGTTCTCACGTTCTTCAGAAACTTTTGAATAATTCGCAGTTTTAGACTTCGATGAAGAATGCTGCCGTTTCTTAGACAGCGCCATTCTTTTAAACTTTTCAAGCTTCATGTCGCACTTGTTGATCTGGGCCTGCTGAGAGCAATAAGACGCGAGTCACGAATTGTTATAGTTGCCTCTGAGCTTTTGAGCCTCCTGTGCTCGTTTGATCTCTCCTTCAATTTTAGAATTCGAATAAGTTGCTTTTGTATTTCCCTTAGTGACCGAATTTAGTGTATTCGGCTCTGTGATTTTATCAATAGTCTCGGTTTTATCTGAATTTTTCCTGTTTCTAGTTAATTTTGAGTTTCATCTAGGGGAGCTCATCGGAGTTAGGTTCTTCTTCCTAACTTCTTTATTTTGCGAGTAGTTCTACAAGCAATTAGTGAACCACATAAAAATATCGATTGTTTGATTAAAAATTATGACAAATGTTTCTGCTGTTGATCAATATTAAAATGCATTTTTAATATTGATTAATTTAGCACCACAGGCAACGCTGTTAATTTGGATGGATATATAAAAATACATAACTGAATTTCTAAATATCTTCAGCTGTGTTGATTTAGCTTACTTCATTATTAATGTTCTTTAAAGTTGTGTCAATTATAATATCTATTTATATGTAATTAGTACGGTGCAAGCACTGATAATAATTTTATTGTCTTATGAATAATACTGATTAACTACACCTACCGTTTGTAAACTTATGTGATCCGTATCTGTTGCTGTTGTTGACGTTGTGCTGGAAACAAATGCTCTCTATCGACCTTCTTTTATCAAATAGACTATCTCTTATTTTTAGTATTTTGTTGTTATTAAAGAACTCGAACCTATAAAAACGATACTCAGACTGATGATAAAAAGCAATAGATTTGTATAAGAATCACTAATTTACTTATTTTTGCTTCTCGTGGTTTATATTTGGAAGTGCAATCTCTGCTGTCTTCAATCCGAAATCCTTCGAGTCTTGGGTTTTCTTCACTGCTGAACTCATTTGGTAATTTTGCATTGGTTTTAGACTTTTCGCTTGTCTGAAGCCTGTTTTAACGACAAGTCAGGTCATTTTGTAAATATTATTATTCACAGAAAAAATATAAATTTGTAAAAGAGCAATTTTTTGTATTTTTAAATACAAGCATAAACTTAGCTATCATAATTTACATTGCGGTATATAGTTTTTTAATCAATGCAATCGTAAATATTTAGTAAATTTGTGCTACAAAGCTTCAAAATTTATTTATGGCTTTTTATTTATAAAATTAGTCTTAATTCAAGTAAAATAAAAAGACATTTTTAATTTGATTATTACCTTTAGAATCTCGTGCTGCCTCATCAAACTATATGAAGTAAGGGTGATTTTGAAAACGGTATTGTATTAAAAAGATGAATTAAGAAGCGGCTTTATAATCAAACAAGCGTGAATATTAGGCAATCTGAAGGCAGAGTATTTTATCTCCTTCACAGCTATTAAGTGTCTAATCAGGTAGTAGCATTTTACAGATCTGCGAGATTATTAATAAATTTACAGTACTAAAATAATCCAGCGATGGTTGTATAAACTATATAAAATAATCTGGTTGTCTTTAATAAAGTTATATCAACGACAAGGCTGTTATTGAGTTTTATCATTTAGCCAGCCAGTGTTTATTATCAATCATTAGTGGTACAGGAGACTCATAAGGGTCATTACTGAAGACAGCTTTAAATATATTCCTGATGGCAGTCGGGTAAGGTCGTCAATTGACTCCATTTGTTAAAAGTTTCTTAGTCTTTATTCAATCACGTGGATTATATTTATTATCAAGTGCAGATTTAAATCAATTAGCTCACTGGGCATTAAACAATACAAAAGCAGATGTTAGAGTCTAATATACCACAGCTGCAAATAATTAACAATATGGGGAAACTGATTGAGTTTACATTAAAACATCAACTTAAGAAATACCTTCGATGACATATTAAATTCTTAAATTTATAATTTTATTTGGCTGCTGAGTGCAGCTCAAATATTTAAAATGAATTTTAAATAACATAGAAAACTAGTAACTGAACTAAAATTATTAAAAAAATATTTTAAAACATGCCTCGCTACAAGGTTCGAGCATGCAGAATCACCAAGTTAAAAATCAATAAATTTCCCTATCAGACTATGCTCATATGACCTGATTTGTATTTCATCATCAGGTCATGTGAATTCAAATATGTGATTTAAATTAAAACTATCACTATGATATTTTTTACCTAAAAATTCACATAACCAAAGCTTAAATTTATAGTAATAAAATCGACTGTTTATATAAAATATTTCCTTTTGATTTAAATAATGTGTTTAAAATATATTTATTAAAGATATGCGAAAATAATAATCGCAAAGCACTTACCATTAGCTCTCAGAGCATCTTGATCTGGTGTCTGCTCGATCTTTAGGTAAATCCAATACTTAGGTCCTTCAAAAATATTTGATCTTCTTCAATCTAGCAAGTTTTCCATTCAAAAGTGGACTGTGTTGAAGTGAAAAGGAAATAGGTCAGCAAGGAGATGCCGACACTCCTTACAGAACGATGGTGACGAAGCGAAAGAGCCAAAGCTTCATATGAAATTTCAGAAAGATCAAAAGATCTAGCAGACACCAGATTCAGATGCTCTGAGAGCAAATAATTAAAAATCATACTTGCTGACCAACCCTCAGCGCGTTGAGTTAGTCTGCAGCTGTGCTCTAATTGTGCGATATACAATCAAAAATGCCTAGCAACGACCCCGAGTGCATTCAAGTCGTGATAAGATGCAGGCCGCTTTCAGATAAGGAAAAGGCTAATGGAAACGAGAAAGTCGTCAGAATGTTTGAGAGGGAAGATAAAGGAGAAGTCCACGTCGGAAGAGAAGGAGACGAAGAACCTCCAAAAGTCTTCACCTTCGATAAGATATTTAGCGAGGACACAGAACAGGAGTCTCTTTTTGAGAAAGCAGCAAGACCTATCGTCGGAAATGTCCTTGAAGGCTACAACGGTACTATTTTTGCTTATGGACAAACCGGTACTGGAAAAACACATACTATGGAGGGACTAATGACCCCAAAAAATTTGAGAGGCATCATGTCCAGATGCTTTGAAGCTGTCTATCAAGGCATCGAAGGACATAAAGACGCGCAATTTTTAATCAGAGCAAGCTACCTCGAAATATACAAAGAGAACATTAGAGATTTACTATCGCCAAATCCCAAAAATAAGCTAATTTTGCACGAAAAACCTGACTCTGGTGTCTATGTAAAAGATTTATCGTCTTTTATCTGCAAAAACTGTGAGGAAATGCAGGCTGTGCAGGATACTGGAAGAAAGAATAAGTCTATGGGTGAGACTTCGATGAATGCCAGATCTTCCAGATCCCACTCTGTATTTACACTCACTCTCGAATGCTCTGAGCTTGGACCAGACGGTAAAGATCACATTAGAGTCGGAAAGTTAAACATGGTCGATTTGGCAGGAAGCGAGAGACAATCTAAAACAAACGCAACTGGACAAAGACTCGAAGAAGCTATTAAAATCAACTTGTCACTAACGTGTCTTTGCCAAGTCATCAGTGCGTTGACAGATTCAAAAGCAACTTATGTGCCGTACAGAGATTCTCAGCTCACAAGACTGTTGCAGGACTCTCTCGGAGGAAACACAAAGACAGTGATGGTTGCAAACATCGGTCCTGCAGACTACAACATCGACGAAACCATCAATACGCTGCGTTGGGCGTCTCGTGCAAAGAGCATCCAAAATAAGCCAAGAATCAATGAAGATCCAAAGGACGCAATGCTTAGAGAGTTCCAGGAGGAGATCCGCAAGCTCAGAGCTCAGCTCGAGATGATCCAAGACGGAAAAGATCCAACTGCGACTCTTGGAATCGTCGGCGGAAAGCCCCAGATCATTGAGAAAATTGTAAAGGTGAAAGACGAGGCCAAGCTTAAAGAACTCGAAGAAAAGCTCAATCAAGAAAAAGAACAGATCAAACTGCAGGCTGAAGAAGAAAGACGCAGAATCGAAGCACAAATGAATATGGCCGAAGACGAAAAGAAGCAAGTCCTCACGAGAATCAGAGAACAAGAAGAAGAGAAAGAAAAGGCTAAAACTAAGCAACAGGCTCTCATTAAAAAACTCAAGAAAATGGAAGAGAAAGTACTCGTTGGAACTCAAGTCATGGAGGAAGCCAAAAAGCAAGCAAAAGAGCTGAAGAAAACCAAGAAAGTTCTGGAAAAAGAAAACAGACAGAGACAGGAGCTTGAAGAACAGAAGAAAGAAAAAGATGACGAGTTGCTGCAGATTAACAAGAAATTCGGAACGTTGCAGGAAGAGCTCGACTACATTACTAAAAAGTTGCACAAAGTATGGACTAAATACCAATCAGTGCAAAATGAAATCCAAGAAGTGCAAGAAGACTTCTATCGTGACAGACAAGATATGTTCGATACTATTTCTGAGCTCGACATCCAATTGAGACTAAAGTCACTGATCATCGAAAACTTCATTCCGGAAGACGAAGTCAAGAAAGTAACTGATATGGCAAAGTGGAACGAAGAACTCAACGATTGGGTTATTAAGCCACCGAAGAAGTTCCAAAAGAAAAAGGGCGGAAATAGACCTGTATCCGCTGTCGGAATGAAAAGACCGACTTCTGAATATAGCAGAATCGCTAAAGGTTTAGGAGATGTCAACCCGAGATTCAAGTTTGAAAATATTTTAGATTTAGATCTTGATATGCCTGAAAGAACGACTGAAGATTATCAAGGACAAGCATCGGAAAGAGTTCATAATGCAATCAATATGATTTTGAATCAGAACGACGATGACCAACCAAATGCAGCTCCCACTGATAGAATTAACTTTAATGACTCAGTTCTAACCGAAGCGCAGGCAAAGCCGAAGTCAGATAGACCTAAGTCTGCTAAAAGAGTCAAAACAGCTAAAAAGAAAAAGACTTTAGAAGAACTGCCTGACGAAGAAGCTGAAAAGAAAGTAGCAGAAGAGAAGCCAGTCGAAATGTTCCCAAAAGCCAGAGGATTAAAGTAGACAATCAGAATAGGATTCTTATTACTGGTAATTGTTCAACCAGGTGATTTTTAAAAATTATATAACACAAGTCGACAAAATACTCTTATAATCATCAGCTTGATTTTTTATAGTCTAAATCTTCAGAGTATTAATCATATATAGAATGATAAATTATTGTCTCAAATAAATAAAATTTTTATCTAATATGAAACCAAAACAAATTGAGACAGCAGTATATAAATTCTTTCATTTCCTTTTCTCATGATTTGTGTCTTACTTGACTTCATAAAGAGGCAAATCAAACACACTGAAATACAACTTTTGCATGCTCAGTCTCAAATTTTCGACATCAAGAGCTTTCTTGAAAATAAAAATGGTAATATTGATTATTTAAAATACCAAAGAGCCTGAAAGTTATCAGCCAAAGAAAACATTTACGATTACAAATTCAAATAACTGAATGCAAAATGTAAAAGCATCTTCGTCTCAAGTGAATCAGACATCATCACCAGTAAAGCAGAGCAAATGAAGCAAGAGGAAAGGTAACTAGTAGTAGCTGAATTTACTCTTTTCAACTATTTGAACTATTCACAATCTTGCAAATAAAACTTGGTTTTCTTGACAATTAAAGCTTCTTCCCTAATACATTTGATAAAAATCTGCAACTTATAAATTTTTAATAGCTGAAAGCTCAAAACATAAGAAAGCGAGTTTGAATCAAGATCCCAAGAAAAGTCAGAAGTATCAAAAGGATTCCAGCTGCGATTCAAAAAAGACTGAGACTAAAACTACAACTGGGGTAAGTGCTTAAAAATGCATCCAGCGTGCTTAATTCCTCCTTTTGCGTTAAGCTGATCATTCACGTTCAGTAATTTGATTTTGCACTGATCGATGCTAAGATCCTTCATAGGTGCTGACGCATTGCAAAAGTGTCGTTTCTGGTAGATTCTCACTCGAGCACAGGCTAGATAAGAATATCAAAGAAAGAGTCAAAGCAGACCGCGCCAATTTATACAGCAAGAGGAGTTCGTGATACGCGAATAAATCAAAGCAGGTGACCAATCCGGTCCCCAATACTGCATCGTGCCAAAGTTACTATGTAAGGTTAAATTCGAGGTTGATTTTAGTATTCCTCACTTCTCTGCTTTTTAAAATACTGAGTAGGACCAGAAGTATATTGCAAATGGGGGACAGAAGACCTCGAAGAACTCTTACTCTCACAGGAAGGAGTCGAGCATGTCGAGTACTTCATCAATATCCAACCACAGCGCCTATTGAGGTAAATCAAAGATACCGGTGCCAAGCGTGGTTAAAAACCTCGATTACTGCTTGAACTCCGATCGAAGAGAAGTCAATAAATTCGCGAATGGCAAAAAGACGACTAAAATGTGCATATTTTTAGATGAAAAGGAAATCATCGACTATGAAAACATCAGTAGCTGATCGAGCAAAAGACTGATGGATTTTCAGAACCAAAGGTTAAAATAACTCTCTCGGGGAACTTAAAAGTGAGTTTTATACTGATATCGAGCACAACGCATCCATCCAACTTAAAGATATCGTAGTTGAAGAGGAGATTATATACGATATATCTGTTGCTATGAGCCTCAAGAAACCGTGAGCTGGACTGTGTGAAAATTGGTGGATCTCGACTGAAAAGAGCTCAATTAAAGACCTGTTTTACTTCCTTGCTAATGATACCTCGAAAAATATAATAAAGAACTACCAGGCTGTTCTCTGCATTGCTATTGGATACATTGAAGTATACGAAGCGAAGATTTATACGAAGTAGCAAGTCACTCACGGCGATTAAAGCGGTTGTGAATAGCTTACATTCCAGCTACATCATCCTAATCGAGTACTTACTGACCCACTTGACTGAAGACCAATATAATGAGTCAAAAGTATGGGCTGAGAGACTTCAGTCTGCTTTAAATACGAGGAAAGTACTAAAACCGCAAACTGTGCTATCGAACAAAGATATTTTAGAGTCAAGCAATAGTACCACATCATCAATACTGAGAGATCTGATTAAGATGAGCTGAGAAGAAAGCATTTATAAATAAATACTCTCTGTATATTTTCAGCAATATCAAAGCGATGGAAGTTAGAATGATCAGAGAACTTATTAAGTCTGCAGTTCATCTTTTAAAGCCTAACTGCAATAGTTTACATACGATTAGTGCAAAAAGTATTCAGATCCCTAGTAAATATGAGATTATTAATTCAGGAAGGAAGTCTCATGCCATTGAAGGCAAGAAAACAAAAATTATTAGTGTAAAATCAAACGGAGGGAAGTTATCTGCTTATAAAGCTAAATTTGAAATCAAACCAAAAAATCCATCTGCAGTACGACTACGTGCGACGAATCAAAGTCAATCAGATAATGATAATTTAAGCGATCTTGAAGTCCCAAGTGAAACAAAGAGTCATTGATACCACCCATCTGAAAGTGGGTGGTGTCAAAATAACAGCAGTTCTAAAATTTCAAGTTCAGCCAATGTTCCAATAACTACGATATCGATGACAACTGCTTCTAAAAACCTTAATTATAGTAAAACGATGATGGAGTATCAAGAATTTGAAGAGCTTTTAGACATACAGCAGGAAGCCCCGATTTCTTCAGTCCCGCAGCCATTCCAAAGTGAAACTAAACAAACAAAAGCTCCAAAACACCACAGAGTGTTTGATCTGTACTCGACGCAATATTTTAATGACAAAGTTTCCGTTATTCCAGCTGAGCAAAGACTTAAGGTACAACTGCAGTTTATTTAGGTTCTTTACAAGAGCACTGACCTCTGATCGTTTTACCTATGTACATTTGCTTTGTATATGATTTTCGCTTAGATTTTTGCTGACAGATGGTATAGATTGATTTGCAAATGTCAGAGAGCAAACCGACAATATTAAAAAGCTTGCAAAGCAACCTCAATAATAGTGTGTTAAAGACTCCTAAATAAATTAACAAACTCTGAAGGGTCTTTTGCATCCCCAATAAACTCGGTCGATTTTGCGAAATAAGTACTCAATCAAACGGAAAACTATCGAAGACCAAAAGAAGCCGAAAGAAAAGGTGAAGCAGAAAATTATTAAAAAGAAAGACAAAATCACAACCCCTACATCGAAAAATATCAATTGGTCGCCTTTCTCGAGATTTAAAGTAAAAGGAGGATCGCAGCTTAATAAATTTATTATCGTCACACCAAAGAGTAAGTTGACGAAGAAAGAAATACAAAATGAAGAGGTGCAAAAGAGGCTTTCACAGACTGAATCTCATCAACTTACTGAAGTCAAAGTAGTCGATAAATAAAGACACTCAGGTCTGTGTTATCAAAAAGCGATTATTTTTATCAAAAACATTAGACCCGATAATCTCATCAGGCAACATCACTAGTGATTCTCAGTCAGTTTATAGTACAGCCAGACCAAAGTACCAAAAACTGCTTGATTCTTCTTCTCTTCAAAGTCATAAAAATACAAAGCCCTATGATCAGATAAAGAAAATATTAAATTTCGATTGAGAAAATAAACCTAAAATTAGTGAAATACCAAAGCTCAATTTGCAAAATATAAATCAAGAGCCAGCCGTTGAAGTCAAGCAAGCTGGCTTAAGTCCAGGCAAAAGTACACCGTCTCCAAATATTAAAAGACACCGCAGTTTCTCTGAAGAAAACGCAGCTTTGAGCAATATCAATCATCATGCTGAAGCGAATTCACATCGAAAATCGAGCAACAGACTTCATTTGTCGTTTTTGAATGACTCAGAGAACCAGTGCAATACCACTTGTCGAGAAATGATAAAAGAGCACGATTTGCTGGATTCGAATCACTACAAGTATAAATTAAATGCGAAGAGAATCGGAAAGATGAAGTCGCATCTTCCTAAAAGTCACCTCCCCGGAAATACGCAAAAAGACAGTCAGAGACATGACAGTTTAATAAACAAGCTCAAGGCAATGCACATTTCAAGTGATTTTGACACCAATCCACAATACCAGACGACTGCGGAAGAGGTTCAACCAAAATTTATCGATATCGAAGTTCCTGAGGGCCCAACTGATGAAATCGAAGCACCAGTCGACTTGATTTCAGAACCTTCACCCGAAGCAAATGACTGCAGCTTTACATGTGTAAGTTTTAAGATCCTCTGATCTGTTGTAGAAGTACGAGGAGATGTGCCTTCCTCCAATTAAGGAAGGATACGAATACACGTTGTTCCTCGACCTCGATGAGACTCTCATCCACTTCAATGAAGACGAAGGGTTTTACCTCACGCGGCCAGGTGTTGCCAATTTTTTAAAAGAGCTTTCAAAATGATATGAAATCATTATTTTTACAGCAGCCTGTAAGCGATCATTGCTTTGTGTATTTTAATCTCTAAATTCCACGGCGCTGAATCTCAACTGTAACTTTTGTATAGTGAAAGAGTACGCCGATGCAATCATAGACGAAATTGACATTTACAACTGCATCACCCACAGATTGTACAGAAACAACTGCATTTTGGAAGGCGAATTTTACATCAAAGATATCTCCAAAAGCTGCAGAGATCTTACAAAGTCGATAATTATTGACAACCTCGCAGAAAGCTTTTCGAGACAGCCTGATAACGGTATTTTAGTCAAAGACTGGTTCGATGACATGGATGATACAGAGCTCATTATGCTTGTCCCTCTTCTGAAAGATTTTGCAAATCAACAAGGTACTTA
>JAGYYN010024210.1:0-13397 GCA_021441665.1 Euplotes cf. woodruffi 2 WChen-2021 | reverse complement strand
TTGGCCGGCCGCCCTTTAACTCAATAATAATTATAAATTTGCGCCGCCGCACCCGCACCCACACCGCAGCTCAGAGTATCCTCCCCTTGTCTTTTATCGTATTTTCTTCTTTCAAACCATAATTTTAATCTTATCCTTTTCTGATCTTCAATATTTCCAAATTGAAGATTTAATAAAAATTTAGAAATTTCGAATTTTAATGAAACCTAGCAAATACTGATCCAGTCGTATGTTGATAGAAGGTCCTATCTGATTTATAAAATATATTTGCAGTGGTAAAGCTGATCCTTTTAAATAGATATTTATTCGCATTTGTTTTAGATTATAAATTGTTTTCAAAATACATTTAAAATAAGTAATCTTAATATTCTTTTTAATCTTGATGAACACAAATCTGCATTTGTAAAACTAGTCAATCAGTAGTTTAACTTACATAATTCGAGTTTATTTATTTTACTGACAAATAACTATTACTCCGATTTGATCAAAAGCGTAGGGAATTTTGAATAAAAATAAACCAAATTAATTTAGTTGATTAAATTAAACTTTTATGGAATTACTTCAACACTAATTATAGTATTTAATGCAGGAATGTTTATTTTAGCCTTGACTGGCTCGCAAACATCTTTGATGTGCCAGTCGCTCCAAGAACTGTGGATCTTGGTCTGTCTCCGTAAACCTCACGGTACACTTCATCATAAGTTTTAGTGATTTTTCCAAACTCTTGCTTTTCTTGCTTTAAAGTCTTAACTCCAAAAATGCTCATCGTCCCGGTGATGGGTCTTTCCGCTGGCTTTAAGTGATTGAACTTCGATCTGGCTGCTTCGATGGTTTCTTGTTGTTGCTCTCGCTTTTCTTTAAGCTTTGAGCCATCTCCGAAGAACTTCATGATGTTGTCTCCGAATTTATTCTGTTCGCCGATGCGTGTGTGCCTGTCAGCGATAACTCCGAAGAAATTAGCTTGGTCTTTTTCCGGAATACTGTCTACCTTCGTCTCAGTTTCAGAGTACTTGGCTGTACCTCCTTTAAGAATGAACATGTCAGTTGGATCTCCTGGGTGGAATCTCTTTGGAGGATATGGCTCAGCAGTATTTCTGTGCTGAGGAATTGGCCCCGTCTTTCTGTACACTTGCTGATGTCCAGCCTCGTACTTTTCTCCAGGTTTTATTGACGGCTGCATTACTGATTTTGTTGGAGGGTAAAAGTACTTAAATCTTGAAGAGGTGCTCATTCCTTCCATTTAAATAATTTATTTAAAATTTTTATTTTCAACAATTAATCTAATGGAAACTGCATTTGATTTTATTGATAATTATAAAAATAAATTTCAAGATGAATTTGAATCTGGTTGATATATCTCGAAGGAAAGACTTATTCCAGATGGAGAAATACGATAAGATTGAAGAGTTTATTAAAGAACAAAACAACTGTATAGCAACCCCAAATACAGCAAGAGCCTTATCTCCCCAAGATATATTCACTTCTTCTGCTCGCATCAACCATTTGCTAATTTTAAATGAAAAGGACCAGTTCCGAAGCACAAAAAACTTGAGAAAGAAGTCGCAAGAGTCAAAGATCAATTATCAAAGAGTTATCATACAAAAGTTGTACAAGAGCGAGCACCAGAACGCTTCGATGTCAAAGCAGATCAAACGATACGAAGAAAAAATCGAGCAACTTGAAGACGAAGTAAGAGTGCTCAAAACTATCATCAACGAAGAGAATTTGGACCATTACAACTGCATCATCAAGGAAAACCATAAGCTAAAAACGGAAAATAAATAAAATGAAAGCCTTCTTCGACGACTACGGCCTCAAGTGGGTTGACAATGACAATCAAGAAGGCGAGTTCAAGCTTGAAACACTGCTAAATGACCTCAACCTCGCTAAAGACGAAGTCCTTTACAAATGGGACAATAAAACATTAAATATGCTTGACCTCGACTTCATCACGGAAAAGGTAGCAAATTTGAATTCAAAATACCTTCGAAGTTTCAAGCCGTCGATTCGAAATAAAGAAAAAGAGCCTGACTCGATAAAGATAAAGTTTTATAAAAATGGGTTTAAGCTTGGAACTCTCAAATACTTTAGCTACGTATCGAGAGAAGCTCACAATATCCTAAAAGACATTGTTGACGGGTTCTACCCTTCGTATATCAAAAGCGTATACCCAGAGGGGATCATTATAAACTGAGTCAACAAGAGCTACAAGACTTACGAATACGCTTCAGCAAAGGTCATGAACCTCAACATCGGCGGCACTTATTCTCCGTATGGCCCACTCGCTGACTCAGAAGACGATATCGATAAGGATATGCAGATGGAGGCTGAAAAGCGTAAATAAAGCAAAGGAAGACAAAAAGCAAGAAAAAATTAGGGCTGAAGAAGAAAAGAAACGTCTTGAAGAAGAGAAAGCAAGAAGACGCAGGACTATTAAGATCAAGACTCCTTTTGATGATCTTATGAGAGTCTCTAAAAGTGCTGCTTCGAAGCACACGCAGCTTAAGATTAGAACTGTCACTCTGAAAACACAACTAGTAATTAACCTATCGAGGAATGAACCTGTCAAGACTTTATTTGAATGGATTGATAAGTACAGAGATGACGAAACTGATAAAGAATTCGAACTACACACTGTATTTCCAATTGTTGAAATTAGGAGAAACGATACGAGAACTCTCGAAGAAATCGGACTTTTCCCTGCCCGAGCATTATCAATGCACTATATTGATTTTGGTAACGACGAGTAGACAATTAATTAAATCGAATCAAAGATACAGCTTTTGAGATAAAATTAACGAATTTGTGATTGAATTCAATTCTCTTAAATACACAATAATAATTATCAATAATAAGTTTATTTCGGGAGGAAATTCTTTGCTGGCTTTAACTTCCACGGATTTTTAAACGTCAACTTGATCCCATTGATAGCATGGATCTGGTGTTTACCTCCGTTTTCCGTTGAGTTGTCTATATTGGATGAATCCTAAAGCTTACTTTTCCTTTGTCTCGCTTTCTTCTCAGATCCTAAAAATCACGCAGGAATTTTAGAAGATAAAATAAGTGTTTTTGGGTTTCTATAGTGTCTGTTTTGTATGGCCTTTGGCTCGTTAAAGGTCTGCTCTGGGTTTCACTACATATAAGTCAAATGCGCTTACATTTTCAGTTGTCTTTCCACTTATATTCTATATAAAAATTAATACAATAGGCTATGATTGTGTTCATCGAGCAAGGTCAAGGTCGCTTACCTGAAGGAATACTGAATGTCAGGCAGATTGAATGACTCCGAATACTGCTTATTTTTGTATTTATCGCTTTCATTCGTGTTTATGATTCACCCAGATTCGTATGAGAAAATCGGGTTGTTCCTTGAGTTATCTCTAATTGTATTTGTCTGTGCTTGCAGAAAACTCAAGCTTGATGCTGTACTGCATTTCATCAGTAATGCTTACTTATTTTGAAAGTTGACTATATTGGATTGGTTATGCCTCACGTTCAAAAAGCACGCTGTGTTCTCCATTCCAAGTGGCGTTCCAATCTAAATCATGATAGTGCTTGCTTACATTTTCATTTAGCTGCGTCTGAATGTTGCAAATGCTGTCGTTATTTTGCATCATTAGGAGCTTTGATTTATTTGGAGTTACAATGTCGCTTTTTGAAATTGTTTCTAAACATTAATAATTTTATAATTACGCATAGGTGATGATATTAGCAGTATTATTACTTCAAAGTAATATTTTACACTTTACTCCTCCTTAACGATCAAAATTTTGATAAAAAAATGAATAAATTTCTTCTTGGTATGAAATTAATAAAAAAACTAATGGTATATATTCGAGTATAAAATTAGCATATTCAACAGAAACTTAACTATTTCTTTAACTTTGTGATATAATTCGAGTTTGTTAATACTGATCAACTTCTGAATTAATTAAATGCAGTTATTATTTTTATTATTATAAGCACAAATATAAATCTACTTTAAATGCCTGCCTAACGACTAATAAAAACTGAATTAAGTACAGTTTAAGCATAACATAGTTAAATACCTTTGATAGAGAATATTGATCCTTTTAGTGTCGAGTCAAGAATTATATTTGGCTGTTCGACGCTAAAATTAAGCTCCTTCTTGACCTCATTGTTGTTCTTGTTAAGTTGAGAGCCAGCAGTACTTTTTCCAACCGAGCTGCTAAAGTCTTTATAAGGGCACTCGTTGCTCATTGACTTATTGCCAGACTTGTTAAAAGTCATGTTCATCGGATCTAAGTCCGAAGATGAAATGTACCCCTCTGTCGTTCTGCTCTCAATCCCAGCAATTTTACTATTGGACTTAATTATGTGCTTGCTCTTCGACTTTGTTATTTTGTTTTTGTATTCGTCAAAGTTTTGAAGGAACTTTATGTTATTTCTGCTTGGGTTCACTTTAAAGCATTAAATAGCAAATAATATCATAGTTTTTATTTATTCTAGATCATTATTAAATTTTTAAATCAAAAATAAACTTTTTGTAATCAAGATGGCTATTGAGCAACTGAAGAAATAAAGCTAAAATAGTGTTCTAAAGCGAACCTTGATTAAAGTTAACTTTGCTTTGTACTGGCGTTTCTTCATTTTCATCGTTCGTATCTTGGTCGAGGGTGTCCTGGGTGTTGTTCTTGACCATGCTCCACACAGGCTGTCCGCTGAGAAACTGCAGGTAGTACAGCTTATTTGTTTTCGTTTTCCTTATCTATGCAAGCATGAGTCGTTGCATATAGCTGCGGTTTACTCATATTATATGTAAAGTTCTGCCTATTAAGGTTTCGTCTTGGGTTGAGCATGCCGTTGCTGTTTCTTTCCTCACTTCTTACCTCTCGCTCCTTCAGCGAGCTGATGATGTTTTCTATAAGTAATTCATAAGCCGTTGATTGTAAATCTTCATATTAAAACCTTCGATTTTAGCTTTAATATCAAATCAATAGTCTCGTTGCTCGTCTTGCTTACGGTTGACTTTGATGTCGTTGAGAATGTGGAAATTAATAGGCTCCTTTTCCTTCGTTTTGTAATAGCTAATGGCTGTGTCTTCGCCTCTGCATTTAAATCGTGATTAGCAGTTGAAGCTTACGAGTTGGTCTTGCGCTTCTTGGAATACGCCTGGGCTGAGTTAGACCGCATCTCCTCAATACTGGCTATAAACTCAGACAGCTCTGCTTACACTGAATGTAATTTGGCCTAATTTTGGATTCCTGCGAGAAATTTTGTTTGTTTTTGCTATTTTTCCTCTGATTTACAGATATTAGCAGTGGACAAATAAACTTCGCAATTTGGGGTTTAAAATAAGTAAGATAGTTGGTTTTGATTAGCAAAGTAAATAAAAAGTGCTTTCGCTGTATTCAAAATGAAATTATCACATCAGGTAATTATTCTTAAGTCTGATACAGCCTTAATCGAGTATTTTGTGAACTAACAATAAAAATTTTAGCAAAATATAGAAAAACGACCACTCAGAGATTAGTGTAAAATAAAATCTGATGCTAAGAAATAACTTATTTGCAGAATGGTAAGTAAATACGAAGCTAATCTTCGTGAATATTGCTGCTTTGATAATATGCTGTCGATTTCTACTTAAACGCAGCTGGCTCTGCTGCTTTAGGCTCAGAATCTTGGAAAGTGCAATATTATTCGTTATGAATTTTGTAAAATTATAATTTGGATATACTTCGAGATCCATAGGAGAGGGAGTTAGAATAAGTTCACTTCCAGAGGATTTAATTGGCATTAAGGTGTCAGAAGACTACTACTTACCTCTGTACTTTTTCAAAAGCATTCTTGGCTGCGTTATAAACTCTTCATCAATGCTTTCAGCTCAAAATGAAGGCTTTTGGAAGTTGTTTTCAGATTGTTTTGAATTTTGGACTAAGTATTGAACGTCATAACTGTTGAACCCTTGTTTGCAAAACTTACTGTTGATCGAGTCTACTGACATGTCTTTATTTAATTAGGATTTGATTTTGACGATAGTTGCTCAAATGCTTATTCTTGATTTGTAACTTTCTGTACTGATTCTCAATGTAATCATCTGTTATATTGAATATGTTCATTTTTTATAAAGGTTTATTGTATTATCAATAAAATTTTAACAAAATAAATTTAACTTGCATAACAAAAATACTTGTTACTGTATATAATTGAACATCCCATATTTAAACTTCGCCTCCATACCAACACGATATAAATAACATATACTAATACAATCAGTCGACAAATTAGCACTCAGGCCTGCATCACAGCAGTCAGTTGGTTAAAAATTCAATTCCTATTAATAAACCATTCCAGTAGCGAATGCAAATAGCAGTTTGTAAAATATGAATTCTATATTAAATTCGAAATTTCGCAACATCCAAAATCAAGCATACAAGCAATATATGTAGTGCAATTATTATAGCTACATATTCGGCTATCTGCGGTTACTATGCTTGTATCATTTACACTCAATTTACCTCTGCTTTCGCAGATGATTTTACAAGTTGCCGTGCTTGAGAGCAAATAAAATTAGTCAACTAAACTTTAGTGCATTATGCATCTGAGAGATCTGCAGGCCGATGAAGATGAGGTCGATAAACGTGGCATTAGGAATAAACAGTTATCTTTGCTTGTATCGTCTTATCACAACACTGCTCCTGTCTCTCGGACTTATCCTTCCGTATTCACTGTCGTCAATGCTATTGTGCATGCTCTTATTCGGAGAATTTTGGTATGAATAATATGACTTCAGCCTTCTCTGCTGTGGAGTTCTATATTTTACATTCAGAATTAGACTCAATGTAGTGATTATCGAGGCTGTAAAGTAGAGTCCAAGCTTACTGAATCATTCCTGGAATCGACTTTGAAGGAGACATTTGCAATTTGTTTGCAAAGATATTAGTCGAAGCTTTGCTTTTATCGTATTTTAGGTTTTTCACCATTTTATTCGTCACTTTTATTTTTGATGGTTGGTTGATCGACTTCATTAGTATTGACTATTAAATCACAGTTACTGATCATTATTTTTAACTTACTAATAGCTGAAAAATTAATTATTGTTAATAGTTAAATATCTTAACTAAATTTTAGATTGTTATGCCTAGGGTTTCTTACCAAATTCTTTGGTTTTGAAAAGTTCATGATCTTCTCAGGCCAATTCGTGACTGTCACTCAGTTGACTCGGTCCCAGATAGTTTTAGATGCTTGCTTCGCTACGTCCAGCTGGCTTGGCTTATTACTCTGATGAATTTGGGTTGTCAGTTGATCGTCGTTTGCATAATTGTCTAAATTTGTAACTCCGTCTCAGATACCATAGTCACATTGAGAGGCGCTAAGCGGAATGATTTTACTTAGTACATTCTGGAGGCTTTTATTTTCGGATTGAACCAGCACTATAAATTAACCGAAGTTGTTACTGAGACAAGCAGATAGATTTATTTCCAATCATTTGAGAATTCTCTCTTCCTAAAATAAACTATAAGTTGATGTTGGCACGTGCTATAAATGAAAACCATACTTTTTGATGAGACTTTTATCAATGGAACTTTAGGTTTCTTCCTGTATTGATTGGTTCAAGTGGTTGTCAACGTATTTTGAAAATATTCCCCAAGATTTATATGATGTTTCAATCTCCCGAAACTGTCCTTTAGCTGTGATATTTTTGTAACTAAGTAAATCTTCACTTAACTTGCATTTATTTTAGCAAGTCAACCTTTTCTTGGTCAAGCTCTTTAAGCCTGTGCTCGATGAATTCTTTATTTTTGGCTGTTTTAAGTTCTTCTCTGTACCTCCTTTGGCTACTTATCAAACTATTTTAGCTGTTATACAAGAAATTCAACAAGAATGTTTGACTGTTGCTTTAATAATTCTAACTTTATCAAAAGTGACGAGTCAATCACGAACGATACTATTCTATTTTTGACAATGTAAATAATCCCGAAATAACTTCAAGACGAGTAGAGAGTTAAAGTAATAACATACTAAATAATCAGTCACCAATATAAAATTCCTACCGTTTATAATTCTCCTGCAAATTGTATATATTTTTGATATCTAAAAAAACCATGTCTTTGATTCGTTTGAGCTTCAGCAAATCATTTCCTGTAACTTTTGGATGTTTGGTCCTCAGTTCAGTTTGCTCTCTGTGAACTCTCTCCATTTGGCTTTCGTACTTGACCCTTTTCATTTCAATAAATTATATTAAGTGACTATTAGCAGTTGTCACCGCGACCGGCAGATGGATTGCAGCTATTAGGGTTATTAAATAGAAATTTAAAATATTAAGAATACACAACTGCGAGTGTAATTTATATCTAAAGATATATCTACTTAATTAGCTTTTTTACATAGTCTTAATCACAAACGATTTAATTTCCAGTTTATCTTCACATTTATTATAAGTAATTTTTGCTTTGTAATTTTAACTCTGGAATAAAAATAAATTTTGGATATTTAATTGCAAATAATACAAATTGTCTGTATGTCAATATACTCAGGCTTTGGTACAAGACAGCAGGAGTCTTTCTACAATAAGATTACTCTTCGAGCAATGGAGATGATGTCGGACAGGATTATATCCCTCATGAGATCTGATCCGTTTGATGAAGAGTCCTGGTACTACCACCTTAGAAAAATACACAAGTACATGGGAATTCTTGAAGCTAAGAAATACCTTCCTCCGAAGTTCTCTTCAGGCCTCGATAAGCTCATGAGCAGCTATAAGCGCCACTTGAAGCTTCCGTCTGGTAGCAACTCGACTTTGACAAGCAGAAGTTTCTTTTTAAACAAAGAGATGAAGGACATGAACTTAACACACGGAGTCTTTGCAAGTAGCCAAGACCACAATCGAGCAGAGTCCAATGACATTATTCCGAATAAAATTCAAGATCTTGGGCCGACTATGCCGAATAGCGAAAATGATAAGAGCAACTTCAATAATGACGAGCAGATGTAATGATCAACTTTTGCTTTGAGTCTTTACTCGATGATTTCATACCATTTAAAAATTTTACTTGTACATTAATTACAGACTGTATATTTTGTATAGAAAGCACTCTTTCAGCAAAGAAGAGTACCTTGAAGAGTTCAACTCAGTTGCTTCAGCCAACCATAATACAAACGCTAAAGTTAGAAACTGGATTGAAAAACGCAGCTCTGAACATACAATTGGCAAGCCCATGAGTCATATTATAAACGATGAAAACAATCTTTCAAAGACAAATATTCAGCATTTTGCGTGAACTCCTCAGTGAAACTGGCCTGCTGGCTCCAATTTTCAAAAATAAAATATACGGTAATCAGGAATTAATATTTTTATGCCTATTCGATGCTGAAACTCACTCGAGATACTATTTGATAAAGCATAGGTGCTCTACCGACTTTAGAATACAAATTTTATATTTTATCAGTTCAAATACTCACGAGTTTCTTGATATAGTAAAGAGCAGAAGACGGATGAGAAAAATCAAGGTGATTAAAAACCTCGATCCCTATGATATTCCAAGGCAGTACAAAGAAAGAGCGTTTATCAAGTCAAACCAACGAATTGCGAGCCGCAAATAAACATGTGTTCAGAAATATCAACAAAAGCATGATTAACACAGGTATTTCTTATGCCTTTAATGCAGGCGTTACGCGGGTGTTGAGTTTAATTATGATAAAGTGCTATAAATTGCCTGTCTCTATAATGCATTAAAAAATAGCAAATGATACAATAACTAAAAATTAGTGTTTGGTAGTTTAAATTATTTTCGATTCTAACTTGAATCTAAATACCATTAAAATATTATAACTTTAGCAAGATTCGCTTAAATAAATAAAACTGATAATCAATCCTTTTAAGTGAATATTTAAATCTCAATTTAGGCAATTTTAAAAGAAATAAGATAAAAAACGGTCGGGATTTCAGATATAGCAGAGATGGAAGCAAGATGAAGTTTCGAAATAAATCTGATTCGCAAAGATCAAACTCAGTGTCAACTAATAGATCCAAGAAAGGGCTATCTTCTCATAGAAGTTTAAGCCATAAGAACCAATCTCAGCCGTATTACAAGACTAAATCAAAGCTTAAAGGAAGGAAGTATCTAAAAAACATCCTCCCGATCGTTTCGAAATATGGAAGTGAAGATCGAGGTGACATTGCGAAGCACTTCGAGTCTCCACATTACAGACTGTAGTCAGTTAAAGTCTCGACCAGAGTGAATCTCGCTAATATTCAATTTGCAATCGTATTTTAAGTGTCTAAATTAATTTATTTTAATTCATAATATTTAAATCTAAAATGGAAGATCTGTCAAATGGACTAATGGGGTATAAACTTATGCATTTTTAGCTTAGTTTGACTTCACCTATGAATTCAACAGCACTTTGATTAAGCTATGTCTGAATGCGGTTTGTTTAGCCTCGTCGACTCAGTCGAAAAGAACACAGACCAAAATCTAGATGGCATCGTAAACCAACGTTACATGAAGGAACATAAATAAAGGCATTCTGGTTAAGAAAAAAGATGACGCACAGAAGGAAAACAGTCTTATCGACGACTTCAATATCTCTTCTTCTCACGGTACTTTTGCAGTTTGTGGTTCAAATAACCCTAATTCAAAAAGTTAAAATCTTATGAATATATCTGCATTTATTTTTACGACAAGCTTAGTTATTTAAATGCAAGAAGTCAAGCCAATAAGCTTGCAGGTTTGTTTGTTGAGGCTTAACAATCAACACAAAAACAACACAATTTTAATAGAGAAAGAGAAAAAGCCAATAAAAAATTTTGTATCTTCACAAGAAGCCGAGAATTACGGACTTACCTATGACGAAGGAGCAAAGCAAGAAAGCACTCTGTAAGCTGCTATCGTTTTAGCCCTGCCAGCTAATTTCTGAATTTAGGAAATACGCTAATGATATCGATAAGTCTCAAAATAAAAGTGTTGAAGAATTTAAAAATGAGTTTGATATCCCAAAGGGACCCCTTGCGATTGAGGAAAACATTGAGTAAGAACTATTATCTGATCTTTAGATATACTGAAAACAAAAAGAAATAAAGATATCAGCTTTGAACAGGACTATCTTGGTGATAGCACCAAAGAAACACTCAAAGAAATATATGGAGTCAAATATTTCTTAATCTTTCCTGATATGAGAATGAAAACATACTGGGACTTGCTCATCAGTTTGCTTGTGATCCAGTCTTGAGTGATGACTCCGCTCAGACTTGCATTTGTTAACTCTGACGACAGTCTTTGGTGGCTCTTATCAGACAGTTTTATTGACTTTTTCTTCCTCATCGATATTATACTGAACTTTTTCACTGTTTACGTGAACCATTTAGAGGACTACGAGATTTGTAGAAAGAAAATTGCACTAAACTATCTCAAAAAGTGGTTCATCTTTGATGTTATCGCTATTCTGCCAATCAACTACTTCGTTGATTTTGGACTTGGAGGCTTCAACGATTTGGCCAGAATGGCAAGACTACCAAAGCTTTACAAACTAATTAAAATCTTTAGACTTGTTAAAGTCTTCAGACTTGTCAAACAAGGAGGCAAGATTAAAAAGCACGTCGACGAGATGCTTCAAATTGGAATTATCATCGAAAGAGTTGCAACTTTCGTTGCTATTTTGATTGTTTGAACTCACATCTTAGGATGCATATGGTACTTTGAAGCAACACTGCAGGACGACTATCCTAAAACGTGGATACCTTTATCAGGGTCGCAGGACAAAGATGACATCGATATCTATATCTACTGCTTTTACTTCATCGTTACGACGATCACAACAACTGGATATGGAGATATGCCGATAGCCTCGACTATTGAGAAACTCCTTGCAATTGCCATTATGATAATCGGAGTTGTAACGTTTTCATTTGCAACTGGAACTCTCGTATCAGTTCTTTCAAATATGGACTCAAGAGAGGCTAAGTTAAAAGAGCTTACATTCAAGCTCAATTCCCTCAAAAAGAAATACGGCATCGATGCGGATTTATATCTCAGACTATACAAAGCTCTGAAGTATGAAATAGACCAAGATGAAAACGCTGAGGAGTTTTTAAATACTCTTCCTTTAAATCTCAAAACAGAGTTGACGCTGTGAATTAATAGAGAGATTATATCGTCAATTCCGTATTTTAAAGAAAAGCATGAGAACTTCTGAGCCTTAACTGCGTCATTTCTAAAGACTTCGCGATCGTACAGGAGGGACTATATCTTCAAAAAGGGAGACCCGATCTATGAAATATTCTTTCTGCTGCATGGCCTGGCCAGCTACTGCATAATCGACAACAAATCTCCGCACTCGTTCTTGTATATCAACGAGGGCAACTTATTTGGAGAGCTGGACTTTTTCTACGTCGAGGATGACGTTCCAATAGGCAAAAGATTCTTCAACGTGGTTGCAAAGAGGGACTGAGAGCTAATTTCGCTTTCCAAGGAAGCCATCTTCGAAATCGAGAAGGAGTACCCGGACTACATCGAAGAGATCTTCGCGTACTCTAACTACAGACTCAAAAAGATGAACGAACTGAGGCTAGATAAGATCGAGGAATACAAGCAAATAAATGAAGAAAAGAAGAAAAAGACTTTGAAGAAGAGCAGGACTGTCAGAGCCGAGTGCGAGTCAATCGACTCCAAAGATAATGCCAAAAATCAGTCGTTCAGCCTTTCTGATGACGATGACGATGAAGATGAAGAAAAGAAAAAGAAAAAGAAAAAGGAAAACTATGCTGAGTTCTCCAAAATTACCAAGATTGCAGGCATGAAATTCAACTCTAACATGGACAAGTTCAAGAAGGAAGGCTGGAGAATTGGAAAAGCTAACAAGACCGGAGGAAAGAAATCGAAAATGCAAATGCTTTTAAACGAAGTTAAGAAATTCATTGAAGACAAAAGAAAAATGCAAAACGACGGATACATGAATGTTACTTCAGAACTATGTATGTTTACTTGCCTTTTAGTAATTACGCTATTTTGGTCTCCTTAACAACTATTTTGGGTTTTGGATCAGATTAACACGAAATATAGTGCAAAAGAATTTAGAGGAGAAGAAAAAGAAATTAAACTTGTAAGTTAGTCAGCTGATTAATATAACTATCAATAAATTTCTATCGATATAAATATGACCTAGTGTGGTTTCCTATTTGACCACCATCTTAGGTCAGCGCAAAAGCTGCAGAAGTGTAAAGTGTCAAAAGAGTTAAACGAAAAGCTTGAGAATAAGATTAAGAACATGGAGGGGAAGTTTAGTAAACTTTACGCTGAAGATGTAAGTTTCTGCCACTGCAGTTTACACAGATTTTTAGGTTGAAGAGGAAGTTGTCAGTAAATTAACTCCAGCACAGCAAGCAATTATTGATCAACGCAAGATGATGTTGAAGTATAAGAAGTACTCGAACTGGT
>JAGYYN010024168.1:0-17128 GCA_021441665.1 Euplotes cf. woodruffi 2 WChen-2021 | reverse complement strand
AGGCCATCGCTAAACGACCAGAACTACTTCAAGCTCGAGTACAAAGACATGGACGCATACTGGGACGTCAACGTCACGCGGTCTGTGTCCTTATCTCGAGCAGGACGGGACGAAGACTTGCCTCTGAACAAAGCTGTTGTCTGCATTTACGCATTTCACGAAGGCAAGTTCGGATACCACCAAAAGCAAAATCGTGGCCAGTTCAAGATGTATTTAAATACAGCAAGTAACCAAGTCGAGTTTTACTCGATGGGGGAGGAACTGCCCTCAGACATGTATTACAGAGTGCACGGGATCATCATGTACTCGACGTGGAGTATCTTGACTTTCCTCGCGTTAGTGTCAGGACGATACATGAAGCATTTTCATAATTTCAGGATGATCGTGCATGCTTCAGTCGGAACGCTGATCATGTCGAACACTGTTATTGTTGTCTCCTTTGCCCTATCAACATACAAAAAGGATACGTCTCTAAAATTAGGCCACTCTGGTATTGGAATCGCAGTCATGGTCCTCTCAATCCTCCAGTTCTTCGGGGGAATAACTGTGAGACAGGCGCATATCCAGTTAGAGTGGAAGTCAAAACTTGCATTTATGTCGAAGATTGGCCATAAAGTCTTCGGGTTGCTTTTAGTGTTCATATCAAACTTCCAAGTGATCTCTGGCCTGATCAATTACGAGTCTCCTGTTAAGAATTTGATCTACGGACATTTTGCAGTATACATCGTTGCAATAGTGATTCTCGAAGTTCTTCATAGGCTCAGGTAAAAACAGGCTAAACTGGATATCACTAATCTGGTCTAATTAATTTTCGATAATTACCCGAATGACGCAATTTGTATAGAATGAAGTACAAAGAAAAAGGAGTCATTGCGAAGCCTGAAATTCCGACTATCAGCCTATTTCAGTTCAACAACTTGGTAAAAATAGGCAGAAAGCTCGTCCTGTTCAATAATTTTGTCGTTGACGTCGAGCCCTTCATGGACGAACATCCTGGAACACGATTTGTGTTGTCTCAAAATATCGGTAGAGACATTGGTAAATATTTTTATGGCGCTTACTCGATGGAAGAAGATGTCGCTCCTCATATACATTCGCACTATGCTGCTGGAATCATCAAAAAGCTGACTATTGGTAAGCTTGAGGTCTCCAAAAAGTATGAAAATGAAGATTTATCATTTAAGCAAAGAAGTAAGTGCACTACGTATCATTTTACATAGTGGAATCATCATACGTGATTGAGGGGGAAAACTCAGTATTTACTGTTCGAAATAAAACAGCAATTAACAGATCTGTATCGGCAATTGCCTTTCATGGATCTCAGACTTTAACTAAGAAATTCTATAGTGGCCTGAAGTATTCAGGAAAAGGATATTCGATAACCTCACTCAGCAACTATGTGAGTAGGTACTATACTATATGTAACTGAATGGGGGCAGTTATGAGGGAAGAGTACTTATCAGCATTTAATGCTGCATTAAACAACCAGTCATATAAAAGAAAGTTCTCTTCGATAAAAGATATCGATTCAGTTAAAGACAACATTCTTGAGTTGGTGATCAAGCATTACCCGCAGTCAGAGTCAGGGATATCTCACCAAGTTCACACTTCATCAGGTGCAGATCAGTTCTTCATCCACGGGCCGATCGGTAAAGGGCTCGAGATCGACAAGTTCAATTCAAAGGGCGTTCACTTGATCTTCATCGGCGGTACTGGAGTCCTTCCTTTCATGGACTTGTTTGCGTACGTCGGAAGAAAGCTGTTAAAAGAGCACGATCCTCACTACGCGCTTTTACCCGATGAAGAATTCACTGATCTCTCCGATGAAGCGATCTTTGAGATCTACGCGTACTTCCCGACTAGAGGAGACGCTGTTGGAATTGAGTTCCTTGAAGCCGTCCAAAAACTACATGTAAAGTATAGCAAAGCAGCGAACTTCAAGCTGAACCTGATTTTGACTAAATCCGGTGGTCACAGGCACTCAAACGAAGAAATTATCGAAGTCGTGTCGGAGGTAAAGCAGATGTACGGCAGGATCAATAAACTGTGGGTCTGCGGCCCTCCCCCGATGAACTACCAGTTCGAAAGACTCATGTCAACGATAATCGAAAAAACTCAGTTGTCATATGAAGACTACGCAATCATGTAGACTAGATGAGGATTCTGTTAAAAGTTGGAGATTCACTTTTACCAAATTATACTGATTTTTTACTATAGATACCAAGTCAACATAAGCAAAGAAATAAAAATTAATATCGGTGGTTTTAAATTACAGCGGTTTTTTTTATTTAGTTAATAGTTTTTTATATGATATTTTATCACAAAAAATGCAGAATTATCTCAAAGTTTTTTAGTCAAGACTTTAATATATTTTTTTTTATTTAGTTGAATTATTTAAATTATTAATATAGCGAATGAAAAAAAAGATAAAAATGCGATTGCGCTATTTTTTATTAATAAAATACGTAATTGGGTGTAAATTTAACAGCAATAAATAATTTAAAATTGAAATAAAATAAAATAATGAAGGTGTCTTCAAGCCAGCCCAAAGCCTCAGGTATTGCATTCATCTGCTGTTTCACACTGAATGCCTGTTGGAGGATGCATTTTTAATTATTAATAATAAGTATTGTTATTTTATTTGTTGAGACTTAAACTCAAAATATGATTGTACATGAAATAATTATTATTTACTGCTTTCACATGGAACCTTGGTTTACAGACGCATAGTGATTAATGTTAAATCGTAAATAAATGTGATTAGTAATTATTTGGTAGGTATGAGCACATTTAAAGCTGTTATTTACGACAACTTGCATATTTGTATAATCTATCCTCAATACCAGCTATGAAACTTTAACTGACAGTTGGTGACTCAATTCTTACAGCTAGCTATTATTTTAAAATCGTATGTATTGCAGCTTACTGAGTGATGCTTGGTAACTGCAAGATCGACTAAATTTACAGTTATGTAAACCGATAACTCGTGTCTATATAAATTAGTGATGTGCATAGGGTTATCGAAGGCATTTAAATTGACTTGTAAAATGAGTTATTTTCTAATAAATCAACCAACTCAAAATAAAATATTAACAAAATCAGATAATCATTGCTTTTTATTAAAACTACCATCAAATTGTGATGTCTTTATCTTCTGTTTGTCGTTTGTACTCATCAATAATAAAACAACTTTCGAGCTTAGAGTTTTCTGACGGAGAATATAGCAAAACTTAACCAAGACTTGAACATTTCTCAGCCGAAGGAGACTCTTCACCTCGCAGAGTTCTTCACAGAGCTATTCGCGTTAGAAAAACAGGTACGATCTTGCACTTCATCTAAAGACTGAGCTTATAAGGGAAGAACTCGCGATCTGAGAGGGCTTCGAGCCTTTCTCTATTTACAGGTGAATCGATATACTCAAAGACGGCTATATTACTCCCAAAATGCTGCAGAAGTACTTGTTGAGGGAGACAAAGGAAAGCGAGTGAAAAAGCATAATCGAGTCGATCTTAAACTCCACAACGCGATCAGTACCAAATTCACATCTGACTGAATATAGAAAATGAGCTTCAAAGAGTTTTACAACTACGTAATGCCGAATAATAACAAATCCCTCAGGCTCAAAGCCTTAGCAAGAGAGCAGAGGTTTGTTGAGCCTGAGCCGCGAGATAGAGAAAATGAAGACAAAATAAAGAAGTATGTCGAGGCATTCACAGAAAAACTGATTCAGCAGCAGAAGAAGATCCACTTGCTACTAACAGACCTATTTATTCAGGAAATCAAACTAATGAGTCTTCTTCAAGATCCTAGATACAAAGCATTTATGAGCCTGCCTTTTATGACAAAGGGAAAGCAGCTGAGTGGAGAAAGCAAGCCGATAAGCAATGCCAAAAGCAAATTCGAGCAGAATGAGATCAACAGCTACCTCAAATACATTCGTAAGCCTAAATAAAACACATTATGAATATTCTGATCACTAATTTTATAGAATCTGAATACAGCGGGTTCAGGTTTACCTGGGAAGATGTGCTGTTCTTATCGAGGAGATTTAACAACGACGGCCTGTACACTTGCATCAGCAGCATTATCAGGAAGCATGCAGTTCCGCAACGCAGGAACTCAGATAGAGAAGTCAGCTCAAGAGGTAAGTGAAGTCCATCATGCTTTAGAAAATATCGCTCCTGTTACTAAGACTGAAGCACCTAAGGTAAATTTATTTTTAGCTATGCTTTAGAATAATCCAAGAGCATCAAAACAAAAGTGCCACACTCCTAGACGAGAAAAGGAGTACTACAATCAAAAGTACAACCCTTACATGGAGAAGCAAGTGGACAAGTACAAGTAAAATAGCAGATGTCATGCTGAATAAAATCAGCAAAAAGCAAGTGAGCGCTGAAAACTTAGTCCATGTGAAGCAAAATAAAACCCTGACCTCTGAATATCTTCCTGTTGGAGCCAACCTTGTGATTAGTATGTGTCATTAAATAATTGCTTTAGATGAAGAAGTAACTAAAGTTAAGACAGATCCAAAGTAACTGCCTGATTTAATACAAATAGAGCGCCTTCAAAGAAGATGAGTTCAAACGGAGTAAAAACAAAAGCAGCGAATCGAAGACTAAAACCAACTTACAAGCACAGACCGAGTAAGCTTTGTCATCACAATAATTTATTTAGAAACAACAGGGAACAGAAATGTAAGCGAGTATAAAAGCCTTACAAAAATCATCTAACAGCAATTCAAACTAACTATCGCTAATAGAAAATTGACTCGTGATCGCATAAAGTGCACATTGACCCGATGAGGCTAGAAGAGGGTAAATTTTATCTAACAAGACTACAGAAATACATTTATTATGCAATTATTTTGCGCAACAAAAGTCGATGTGAAAGTTATGCAGTCTCGGTAAGGCCCTAAACGTGTTACGTCTAACCTGAACAACTCTTAGTGTGAAGCAAGATCTCAAGAAGGAACCACTACGTCAACAGCACACCTAAGAATGACAAGAAGAGCATATAAGCAAGGTGAGTAAAAAGTACAAGGCCAGAGGTCAAAAGCCAGTTTACATAAACATCACAAACAACGGGTATTCGCAAAGCAAGCCTGCGTTAGTGTACTCGCACGAGTTCAGTGCGAAATAAAGCAACCAAAGCGAGACCAAATAATGACCTCGAGCCGTTTGGAAGCAGATTCGGCAATAAAAACTCAAATGACCACAGCAAGATTATTTGTAAGTTTACAGATTGGGACTTTTATTTGGAGATTGGCAAAGACTGATTGTGAATAGTAACTCATCAAAAGAAGAAAGGAAGAAGACTATCAGATGTCAGATAGAGCAATTATTCATAATTGAATTCAATTAACCTTCATAAAATTTCAATATTTTATAGGTAAATTGAACTAAGTATGCGTGGGGTTTTCTATGACCAATATTGGTATTTTATTATAGTGTCTTTGGAGCAAAATTTACTTTCGATCTGGGGTTTTGAATGGATCGGGTTAGTCTATGTAGCTGTTTTAAAAATAACTTTGTGAATGATAAAAGTCGAGGTTGATAATGAATGAACTAAAATGAATGCTAAATTTTGAGCTAAATAGACATAGAATACCTAAAATAGCTGTGGATATCTTGGTGGTAAATAAAAGTATATCCAGAAGTAGAAAATTTTAATTGCCATCTCCATTCCAAGATCGAATCTGCATGACACTATTTAATTTCTTAAGCATTTGTGTCGCTTAAACTGTCAATTACATCGAGTTTTCTTAGCTTTCTATAGCATAATAGCTCTATCTTACCTCGCTAGTCTTCTTCTTTTATTCTTGATATTTAATATAATATTATTATGTTCTTCTTTATCGATATCTACATCATTTTAGCTAAAATTAAGAAGTAAAATGCATAATAATATCACAATTTAAACTATCATATAATGGATCTCCACGTTCAGTCTCCTATTTGATCAATTTTGCGTATATTAACTCCACTTACGGTGATTTAACTGAGAGTCGACGAAAAGCCCATTGACTTCTTCATGCTCTTCAACATCTCTGCTTCCGCCGATCTGTTTAACTGCAGGTGAAAGTATCTTTGACTTGGACTTGATGAACTCGCCTATTGTAATTTAACCTCGAGGGTTACTCGTTGTGTTTTTGTTGACCAAAACCATCGAACTCGCAAATAACCTGAGAGGAGTCGAGTGCTGCTTGTATAAAGCTGACTTCTTCGCTGGGACGTGCTTAATTTCCTCTAGAATTCGATTGAAAATACTGATTTTTTGCTTAAAATTATTACGAAATGGACAGCAAATACTTACCGATGAGCTGTTCTTCGTTCAGCTCCTCATCCATGCATAAATACTCCTTCATTGAGTTTTTGATGACGTCTATATCAAAGCAAAATTTAACAGTGACATGGATTTAATTGCAGTTCGAATACTAATGTAAAATCGAGCTTATGCAGAATCATCTAAATCACCGATACAAATGAAAACTGCATAAGACAAAATTTTCGAAATAACTCTAATTTCAGTAAAAATACACTTTTTAAGATGTACTTTACCAATACAGCTTAAAATAATGAGCAAATTATAGAATTATAGTCTAAATACTCACTTCACTATTAGCAACGCTACAGCAGTAATTATAGGCTGTATAGTAACCTAAAACTGCATTATCATAGGCCCAGCCTGCCTTGTCTGACATTTAAGTAATTTTATCGCTCAAAGGCTACAACTAAGACTAGTGTAATATTGAATATCCTCGATTTCAGCACAATTAATGATGTATTTTCGATTAATATACAACCACAGCTCTTCGTTCAGCCTTTAAAAGCTGCAGAAAGTAAATTGATAATCACAAAACTAATTTTTAGTATCAGTATTCAAAGTCTTATTAAAAAGTGAATTTTTACATCTAAAGCACTTAAAAATAAAAATTATGAGTTCTTTACGAGTCACCCTTCACTAAGGTTATATTTACTTCGGAGTAGTTTAAGTGTATGATAATAAAATACAAAATAATCGTTGATTAAATTCAGCTAGATAAGCACCAAAAGCAAACTTGTTTTTAGTTTACATAGTGCAAGTACTTTCTATTTTGCACAATGAAGGGGATATATAGCGCTGTCTTACCCCGATGATCATTTGGGCTGCATTCTTCATTATCTACGTAGGCTTTGAATCTTTTCTCGCAGTATCTAGTCATCATGTCAAAGTCAATAAGCGAAGGGGCGCTGGCGTCATAGCTGTTCTTTCTGAATAGTGCCATTTTATTTTCGAAGCAATCAAAGATTATATTTATCGATCAACGATTTACTAGCGGCAACGAGGCAGGCTCAATACAGCTATAAGTGTGATTGTGTCGTCGTCAGCTGTAATGCAGGACTTGCAGTCACGATACACAAGGGAACATACAAAAGCGGTGGTTAATGATAAATCGCGTAGACATTCAAAATATTGAAGTGAGTTGGTTTTATATATTCCTGAAGCACTCAAACAAAAAGACCTCGGCTTGGGGTGCATACTAACAGCAAGATCAGCTTAGCTGGTCAAAATGGTTATTACATACAAGCTTAGTATGGTGGTGTGTGGTGCGATGATGATTGCTTGAAGTCAGGCAAGAAATCTCTGATCCTATCAACCAGCAAATTTGCTTTCGTTCCAGTCAGCCAAACTCCTTTCCCGTGCACTGATAGTAGTATTGTTGGCAATTCGGACACTCCGACGGTTTTTGTCAACTTCTCGAAGTCTGGATTTGTGTAGTCAATTTTCGCAAATACAATTTCTTCGTTTTCATTTAGCAATGTGGTGAGTTTTTCTTCAATATCCTCGTTGATCTGTTTTTTGTTGCTGCTTTCGGAACTAAAATCACCGAAGAAGATGATGTAGATGTTGTAGTTATTGCCTTGCAGATAGCTAAGGACTTGTTCTGAGCTTTCAGCCTTCAAAACATTCGTTGAAGTTACAGCGCTCATTGCCAATATGAATGCAATCAAATAAACGATTTTAAAAGGGGGTAGTATCAAAATTAGCTGATAAATTATATAATTGTGATTATAATTTTCATCTTTATTTCTAATTAAATTATAAAGTATACTAGTTGATTTAATTCTTAGTTTAAATCGATAATCTATATTAGCCACGGTGTTATTTCAAACCTAAAATTGAAAATGCAAATCTTTCGCACAACTCCACAACATCAGGTTATTTACTTTGCGGCGACTGGGTCTTTTCCTGTGATTTCTTGGATTTTCTTTTGCATTGCAGCGTTTACAGCTTGCAAGTGGGTTGCCTTAACGTCGATAATATCGGCGACTTTCTTCGCATTTCCATTCATGAGGTTAAACTTTCTGTCTCAGTACTCAGAGGCTTTATCAAGAGACATCTCGATAAAGTACCCAGCTCCAACCTCGATGATCGCTGTTCCTTTATCGCATATTTTTCCAGGAATGTAAAGACTGCTTGTCAGCGGAACCATTATTTCTTTGTCTTCGACTTCAGTCGCAAGTGAAGCAACGACTCCCTTTGACTCTTGGAACTTGGAAGCAGCGAGCTTCATTCCTTGGAAAGACTGTCTCAAGCTTTGAATGTCGTTCTCGAGTTGTTTTTGAATCTCAACCAACTCTTGTGGAGACAGAGTCTCAATTTTGATTTCAGCCTTTTTCGACTCCATTTTAGATTTTATTATATTTAAAACATTCTCATTTGCAAGCCATTTGTGGGCTGTTTTTTATACAGTTAACTTGAATAAAATAATTTTAGGCATAATGAAAGTTGCTATTTCCATTTTTATTCTGGTTTTATTAGCGGTTTCAAAAGCAGCGCATGTTCTGAGCTCTCCAACGGAAGACGAGGTTCTTAAGCACATCCAAGGAAACAATTACAATGTTTATTTGCTGTATTTCGTTGAATCTCAGACTAAAGACCAAAATATTAAATCTGTAATGCAAGATATTGAGGACAAAATATAATTTTTTACTTCCTCACCCCACAAATTGGACGCAGTGCTTGATAAAAATCCGAATGTGTACTATACAAAGATCGACATTTCAGGGCAAAAGTTTAAAAAGCTTGAAGACGCAGTTGGCCTTCATAAAGCACCAGCTGCTCTGCTGATGCTTCATGGCAAAGGAGTCTGGGTGTCCGGAACGAACTCGTCTGTACTGTCAGAGAGACTGAGTGAGTTTATAGCGTCGTACAACGATGCTGCCGCTTCGCATAGCGAGCCTTATTAACACCGGGGCGTAATGCTGTCGCATAAAGGTGTATAATAATTCTATCTCGAAATGAAAATTAGATGTAAATACTTACTCAGATGTGGTTTTAATCTAGAAAGGGAATCGAACAAATTACTTAGCTGTATTTTAGTTCAACAAAGCAATAAAAATGAATAACTTCGTTGAGTTTTGATTATATAATTTAGACTGCACTGCAATTGCAATGTTACGAAGTGAATCTCTATCCGAACGAAAGTAAGTTTCAGTCTTTGTTGTATGCCTGTCTGCCTTCTGGCTCGTTGCCAGACCGACGGTGCTGTCGCAGACCAACTTGGTGCTAAGTTTGCGCGAGATAGGACCAACAAACTTTTTGGTAATTGATAGATAAATGTGCAAACAACCAAAAATGCAAATTATTAATTATTGTATGCTTGATAACAATAGTCTTCAAAGGAGTAAAATAATTAATCGATCTGTCGTCAAATAAAATCACAATCCTAAAATTTATTTTTCAAACAAAACCGCGATTTGAAAATTCTAAAGATTTTTTCATTTCACATTATGATTACTAATTACTGCAAAAATACGATATTTTTGCGGTAAAATCATGCAAAACTAATCCTGATAGCCAAAAAATTCGCTTTTAACTAATTCCTAAAACTTCTCACATTTGCGTCTGTGTAATCTTATCTCAGCATCGTCTAAATCAACAAGTAAAAAATTGGTGTTGCAAATCTTTAATTTTTATTTTGAAATGATTCATATGTATTTAGTGTCATCAAGAAGCCATCAAACAAGCGCATTTTGAAGATGAAAAAGAAAAATACTGAGCCAGTAAAAAGCCGATTATTTACACATTATAGGAGCCTGTGAAGCAAGATCGAAGTAAGCGTGGGATAAAGCAAAAAACTGATTATGTGATAAATTAAAGCTAAAATTGATCTTACAGCACAAACTAAAATTCAAGATCTCATGGACTCGCTCAGCCGACTTTCTATCATTGAGGAAGAAGTATGAAGGTCAGATGAGGAGTTGAGAAAATAGCGAATCGTCAGTTAAATCAGTAGGCTTCTGAGATACTTATACTGCAAACTAACTTAGAAATATAGACAGAGGACAGCTTGAAGAAAGAAGTCAACTCGAAGGTATCGAGTTCTCTTTACAGCTCGCTGAACCTTGACAAAGGTAAACCAAATCGTGTGTAATAGTTACAATAGAACTTGATGAGTTCAGCAACGAGATTAAGTACGACAGGAACGAACAGATAACCATATCGAAGTACGAGCTCATCATGGTCCTTAAAGAAAACGAGATCTTGCGCAGTCGGACTCAAAAATACAAAACCAGCATTCAGTCTGTCAACAGTAAGATTAATATTTAACCGTGTAGACGAGGTCAGCGATAAATTAGGTAATTTTTATCAACATTTTTAACAATCATAAATGCTTGCTTGCTAGGGCTTATTCGAATTTTGATCGATAATTACGATAAACAAAAAATTATTGATGCAACACAAATCGAAAATATGAAAAAGGAAATTAATCAGCTCAAAAATATGTGTGATCAAGGTATATTTTCATTGTGCATATTTAGATAAATTACTCAAAGAAAATCAAGATTTAAAATCAACTATTCGCCAGTTGAATGATAAACTCGAAAAGACGCAGAGCCAGATCGATCAACTCAAAAAGACAATTGGGGAGTCTTTTATGAATAATGTCGACCAATGTGTGACATTAGGGAAACAAGTCATCTCGTTACAGTTTCAGCTGCATAAATAATAAATCATTAAGCAACAAGAAGGAACGGGAGCGGTCATTTACCCAAAATATCGGTATTTGATTATTTAAATCGATTTTTTTACGATTCCTGCTAACTTCGAGTGAAATAGAAAAAGCAACATCAGAGATATCATCGCAAAACGACAGCAAGTCATGTTGTTCCTTCATCGAGTCGAGTTCAAAAACGAACTTTGAGAGCTCAAAGACTTCAAAAAACAAAGCAAAGTCAATAAAACCAGCTCAACTAAACATCCCGAAGAGTAAATTAAAGTCAAAGTTAATCAGCGAATACGAGCGGGGGAGGAAGTTGGGTTCAAACATTCGGTCTCGAAACCATTCGAAGTTCAGTTGTTCTTCAGGCATCGACTTTTACTCGATGACTGCAGTCAAGCCGACCAAACTAAGGCTCTGTTCAAAGATAAAGAGTCCAGGTGGTGGTCAGCACAGAAGCAGTCAGAAAACCCAAAACTCAAAGGGAGATATTAAATCACTCAGTTTAGCATTCGGATAATATTTTTACTTTCAAAAAACTCAATTTTCGCTAATAAAAAATCATAAAATTACAGTCTTTTTCAGCTGTCAGCAGTTGAGGCAAATTTCATTAGTAAAATAGGCGATTTTAGTTATAAAAAATAGTCTTTTTTAGTGTAAAAAAACACTAATAATAATTTGCGAAATATTGGGTATTTATAAAGCCGTGGAAAGGATTAATTTGATTGAGGATTTACTAAATTTCAGCAAGGGTCACACACAGTCGTTTAGAGACTTTCAGTCAGACTTATCACAAATCTGAAGAACTGATGTCAATAATTACATGTGCTAATTTCACTTGATGGGTGAAATTGAGACTGCTTTGGCTGATAATAGTAGGTAGAATTAAGTAAAATTGGGCTGTATGCTATGGGGGATAAACAAGATGGTTGTAAGAAAAAAAAACATTATATGACTGTTGAAGTTCTAATGCCTTTGCTGCCAAAATTCGTGTTTTTATTATGTTTTAATGCTATTTTTCATGTATTTTATATTTATTATTTGAAACAAATACAGTTTGATGTGGTAGTTTAGCAGAATATTTAGTAATGTTCACAATAACTCACTGTATAATTGTTAAAATGTATATTGGGCCATGGCAAGAGTATAAACTTGCAAGAATACTCCAGCTCAAAGACAAGGTTGAGCAAGAAGAAAAG
The DNA here is from genome assembly GCA_021441665.1 of Euplotes cf. woodruffi 2 WChen-2021. Taxonomy (NCBI): domain Eukaryota; phylum Ciliophora; class Spirotrichea; order Euplotida; family Euplotidae; genus Euplotes; species Euplotes cf. woodruffi 2 WChen-2021. The sequence continues at coordinate 4,945 of JAGYYN010024168.1, read as the reverse complement.
GAGGCAAATAAGTTCGAAGCTAAAACTACAATATCGAATTCAAATCACGGACAATTCAATATTGCCAACAATAACTATGCGCATAGCGAAGGATTCAAAAATTATGAAAATGCTAATAAAGGGCCTCAAAATATGCCTGATTTAAATCAAAGAAGGAGGCCACGTGAGAAAGCTCAAGGAGGTAAAAATTTACAAGCGAGGCATCATTCACATAACATACCAAAGCCGAAAATGCAGAATTATCATGTTGTGGGGCAGAATCAAAATAATCGTAATTATAATAACGCAAAGCTAAACGGTGCCAGGGACGCATCTCCGACGTCGAACAACACAAATTACTCTTCGAAGGTTGTAAAAACCACAACGAATTCGTTTAAAAACGGGGACAAAATGAGTGTGAAGTCCAACATTCCATCAAATCGAACAGCGAAGGCAATGAGCAACGACCGGCTGTCGTACATGGGCTCGACGAACAACAGCGAGGCGAGGAGCTACGCGAGCCAAATGCTGAACGAGATGCGGAAGAACAACTTCTTCAACCAGTTCAGCAAGCAAAACATGAACAGGTGACTCGAAGTTACATATGACAAGTGGAACAGATTTGAAAACTTCGTCAAGTTCGCTTCGGCAAAGGAAATCAAAGACAGGCTGAAAGAAGTCGAACCTCCACCAGTTGAACACTACGTTGATGGAGACGTCGTGTACAAGATCAAAGAAATGGGGCAAGGAAGACCGCCGAGGATAATCAAAAAGCCTTTAGTCTCTGAAAAAGAAATGAAAAAGCAGCATAAAGAACGAGTAAATAAAATGAAAGAGCTTTACGGCTTGAAAGACTACGGCAAGATACCGAAGCCTGAAGCCAATATCATCGAGCAGCAGCTGGTACCGATCCAGAACAGCAATGCAAATGCAGCGAAGGTCTTTGAGTACCAGGAGAACTCGAGGAACGAGTTTAAAGACTCAAATCAGCGAAATTACATCGAGACAATTTCAGCTGAGAGCAATGACTTCCCCTCGAGCTCACAAGAGCTACAGCCTGTGAATGCCCCGAAGATCTCTGCCGACAAAAAGAATGCGAATAATGTATCGTTATATAGTTTTTATCAAGGAATTATCGATAAAAATAACGAAGGCCAGACGATGAAGGAAATAAAGGAAAAGCAGAGCCACCCTAAATACCAAATTCATTCGACTATACCTCACTTAGTCAGACCCGAAGGTGCAAACGACGAAGAAGCTAAAACTAGCGATGTCAAAGAAAGCCCATCTTTGATACAGAAATCGTCAAAATTTAAAAATGCAGGAAGAGAAATTATTCACAATAGCCCACATACTAATTTAGGTAAGGCAGAGACGATCCACGGTCAGCATAAAGATGCCCAACTTGAAGAAATTATTGAGGAGGATATTGAAGGCAACAACCGAAAGTCGATAGAAAATGCTAATAAACAAAAGCAAGGTGGTGACACGCTGTCTCCATTCCTTAATAAAACTAATAAAGGACATGCGTTTGATGAGAGCGATGGAGATGGTCTTATAAATTGGGCATTAAATCTTCCAGATGAGCTTTCAATGAGCCATTCTTCTCAATTATATAAAAAATAATAGTCGAAAATAAATTCAATTATTTAAACTAAAAAATTGATTATTATTGAATCAGGAACATTCGTAATTATTACACGAAGATCATTAGCAAGTATTTCATGTGCATTTGATATTTGCAAGCAGAAAGCACTGGAAATATTGTTCAAAGAACAGCATATCAAACAGTTGCATCGCGGCTAAGAACTTTGCCCATTGGCCTTCGTTCCAGTTTTCTGGGACATCGAATTCGTATTCGTCTGCAGCAGAGTAGCATTCTTTTGCGAAGCCTCCCCATACTTTTTTAACGCTATGAGGGACATCGTACTTCTCCATTCCGTCTCCAGGGGTGACAGTGATTTCAGTTTCGGAGCAAGGGCCGACACATCATTCGCAGCAAACGTGGAAGTTGCAAATTCACAGCGAAAGACTGTATTCTTCGAGGCCAGCTTCATTCTGGACGACGACCTTCATATTGCAGCATGCGAATGGTGGGCACGGATTCACGATTCTGCCGATGGCAGTCTGAGTTGCATCCAGCACGACCACTTCTGGTCTGCAAATGCACAAGTATGAGCACTTGCACGGCCGTTCACAGACTGAAATCAGATTTCCTGTGTTATTGTAAATTCTTGACTCATACGGCCGATGTGAAGGAGGTCAGTTCGAAAGGCAAGCTCATCTGCAGAGAATCGATGAAATCTCCTCGATGTTGAAAGCCTGCTCTCCTGTCTCAGTGTAAATGACCTGGTAGCTGTTGGCTTCGTGGTACATTCCACAAGTCAGAGTCTCGATGTACTGAGGGGTTTGAACGATTTTATACCTTCCCATTTGTAATTTAAAACTATAACTCCTTCAATATTTTATTTTAAAATAGCTAAGCTTAACGGGTGAATTTCAACTGCAAGTGCAAATCACAAAGACTCAAAATTTAAATTAAAATTGAGATTTTGATTCGTTTATAATTTTTCATAATTAAAATATTTAAAGCTGATGGCTAAGAAAGGAATAGATCCTATGGTACTTTACGAGTTAAAGGACATAGTTAAAAAATTCAAAATCGATAACCTGCGGTTGCAAGCTTTAGTTAAAATTGAGCACTCGAGATTTGCAGGCTGAATCAAAGACTTCTCTCTGGCTCTCGACTATATGCTGAATCGCAAATAAAGACCTAGATGTTGAATATGCAATCCAGCTGAACGAATCAATCAAGGCTGTATCGTCGATATTCAGCCAAATCGACAGCACAAATAAAGAATCTGTCGATGAGCAGCTAAAGAAAGCCAAAATTGAGTTAATTAAGCTACAAAGAAAAGTGCTGTATTCAAATTTAAATATTTATGCATTGGGAAAGCCTTTTCAAGACGAAAACGAAAACACTGAAAATTTACTCGGACTCAGTAAATTTCTTTACCTTCACCAAGAAGTCATCCGCAAGAGAGACGAAAAGTACGCTGGTGGTGAGAAAGCTCTAAGTCGGCTAAAAGACGCATTTTATTCAGAGGGTGATGTGGCTCAGCTTCAGACCCTTAAAGATATTGAAGAGCTGATTTACTTTATGATCAATAAGCCACCCGAGTCACCGAGTACTTCGATCGACATGTCGAGAGACTTCAACATGAGCTATCAGTCGTTGTCAGACAAGATCAGAGAAATGATCAGGCACGACAGAGGATATAGCATTGTCAACAGCTCTGACAGCGGTGGCATCCCGTCTCCAATTCGCGAGTCTGAGAGCTTCAAATAAACTATTCGAATACAAGGAAAGCGAAGCGAATTCTGAGTTTAACTCGCGAAAAGTAAAAAAAATTGAGTTTTCCGATACGATGACGAAAGAAAACGGCAATAAAAAGAATAAAAAAGCAAATGACAAAGTCAAAGGAGACGCTCACTTTACCCACTCGAGCATCGACAGGTTGATCTTTGATGAAACTGACGAAATTGATAACCGAATCAATTCTGTCTTAGAAAACGCAGAGGACAGAAGCATCGCAGAGACGCTGAAGCGAAATAGTGAAAAGAAGCTAAAGAATGTCAAACCGAATCCTGAAAATGAAGGCTACATCGAGCAAAGTTTTGAGAACCCTGAAGACCTATCACACGAATACTTCGGCTACAGCCTGAGGTCATCAGTTGACGAAAAGTTCTTCGGGGCGATGTATGACAAGCAGGTCGATCTGAATGATCTGCAGCTTCCGTCAATAAACAACTCGTTGATAGAATATCAGCAATCACGCAGTCAGACAACCAAGCATTTGTGTGAGAACACAGACATCCAGAACCAAGACAGCGTTCCGCATCAAAACTCAAAGACCAAGAAGGGCAAAGCTGAGGCTAACGAAAAGAAAGCAACTAAAAAGGAGTTTGAGGCCAAGACAAAGGCTGAAGGGAATGAATTCGACCAACACGAGATCGACCAAAACTCTACAGTCAAAAAGACCGAATTTAACGAGGTTATTGAATCGAACAAGGGATCGCAAAAAGGCGAAGCCCAGAGGCAAAGCGATGACCACTACAAAAGCAAGGTCAAAGACTACATCATCAAAGAGTTTAATAGCAAAGGTAGGCAACTTTAATCATTATTTATAGGCAACTTACACCAACGAGAGGAGTTGATGCAAGATAATCAAATTAACTTCGACGGACATAAGTCTAGTGAAGACAAAAGAGTCAACTATTCAGTGCTTTCAAGATCAAAATCTGGTGACGCAAAGCTGCAATCGAACTCTAAGTGAGATAAGGAGAGCATTCACACGAACGGAGAGATTCTGTACTACAAAAAATCAAAAGAGTCAAATGGCTCGAAACAGGTACTTATTGAAGAAATTGAAATACCTTTGGACGAAAAGCATGAAGGCCGTATTTTAGAGCGAAAATAAGGCAGATAAGAACATGCCGACCAAAAGCAAAAAGAAAATTGTCATTGAAGACCACTCCAACTTGAAAGCATACGATATGTACAATCAGCTGAACAACGAAGCAAAGAAAAATTCTAAGAATATTTCCCTTGACAGTGCAGAACAGAAGCAAAATAATATCATTAACTCTGAAAGGCCAACTTTCAATCAAAAGCTAAATAATGAAGACTCGATTGATAAAAGCAAGAGAAAGCAAAGCGACATGATTATCAAGAAAGGCAAGTTGCTCAATTTGGGCAGCGGGGAAAATAGCAAAAGCGCTTCGCCGATAAAAGCTCAAAACTACGACAATAAAGAAGAACTGCAGTCACTGTGAAACGTCTCTTTTTCTAAAAACAAAAGAGATCTGTTTAACGGAGACAGTGGGTCGAATGTAAGCTATAAATCTAAGTCAAAGCAACACCCAAAAGACGGTAAAGACGAGACTGAAGAATACACGAACTTTT
>JAGYYN010024132.1:0-21307 GCA_021441665.1 Euplotes cf. woodruffi 2 WChen-2021 | reverse complement strand
TCTATCGTCTGACGACCTGCTGCTCGACGAAAAGGAGCTGGAGGCCATCATTTCTGAAATCGACAAAAACGCTGATGACTGATTGATATGTTATACTGATGTATTTATTATTTTACATATTGATATTATTTTCATAAATAGATATGAAGAATCTTTCTTATATCACAATCATCAGTTTTGTAATCTTTTTTACGACTTGCTGAGGTCCATTTAGTACCATATATTATATATTTAATAAATCATCCCACGAGTTATTTTTAAAACTTGCTTTGGGTAAGTAGACAGTACTCAATTATTTAAATATACAAAAGCAAAGTAAAACTATTTTAATTTTTTATTTTTCAAAACTACTTCGATTTTTGATGTTTCTGTGATCTGAGAAAACATCAGCAAGAAATTTTTTTATCAAATCGTTTCTAACCTATAAGCAGACTGATTCCAAGACAGGAGGCTCCACACTGGAGAGCTCAAGCTGTCATCGACGAGCAGTTCAAAGAAATCTCCTTGGACGATTACAAAGGAAAGTATCTTGTGATGTTGTTCTACCCATTTGACTTTACCTATGTGTGTCCAACTGAGATCATCGCCTTCTCAGAAGCTTACAGCAAGTTCAAAGATCTCGGGGCAGATATTGTAGCAGTCTCTGTCGACTCTCAGTTCACTCACCTCGCGTGGATCAAGACCCCGAGATCTGCAGGAGGAGTTGGCAAGCTTAACTTCCCACTAATCGCTGATATAAATAAGGATATGGGCAGACAGTACGGAGTGCTTGTTGAGAACCCTCAAGACGAGCTTTACGGAGCCCACCTTCGAGGACTCTTCATTATTTCTGGAGACCAGACTGTAAGATCGGTCCATATCAACGACGCTCCGGTCGGACGTAGCGTAGATGAAACTTTAAGACTTATTGAAGCTTTTAAGTTCACAGATGAACACGGAGAAGTCTGCCCTGCAAATTGGAAGAAAGGAGCAAAGACTATCATCCCAGACCATATTAAAAAAGACCAATACTTCAAGGATGTCTATACAGACTTGTAAATTCTGGAGTTTTCTTCAACATATCTTCGAATAAAGTCTATTATAATTTATTATATAAAAATAAGCATTCGATAAAATTTTAGATCTAAATAGTAAAAGTAATAATTACTAATTCCAAAGCGATGTTTAAGAGAATTAAATACACCCGAAGATACAAAGTATTTACTCAGAATTAAAATTATATGAATAAAATACTTGTAATTGTTGGATATTCTCATGATTCAAAATAAAATTGTGATCAATCTCAATTACGTAAAAAATTCTATTCTAAATACCCTTTTCAAATATTCGTGTAAATTTAAAATAAAATGGTAAAATTTAAATAAAAGCCAATAACTTATTTAATACTCAATTTAACATCGTATATTATAGTATTATATGAATTGAATATTTTCATATGACAGGTTAAATTTTATATTTTCGAGAAGGAATGAAAATATGAACCGGTCAGCAGAAGATGAGCTCTTTAGTCCAGACGGCTATCGCAGCCTAACGCCCCATGACGGATAATAATAAATACTAGCGGCTGGATTTTAATTTCTCCTGTACCCAGTCTAATAATCAATAAAAATTGCGGTGAATATCAGAATCTAAAATTATGAATTTGAGACAGCTAAAGATGGCCATGTATAGATATGCAAAAATTTAAATAGTTCATTCAGGTTTTATATGAATCAAAAATAAGCTTTGGTGGTTTTAAAGTCTCCTTCCCGCACTGATTATGAAAAATGATTATTTTAATTAAATTTTATTTGCCTGTTTTAACTTTTCCATTTTAGGAAACAGTAAACAGACTAAAGTCAGCACGGTGGCAATTGACTTAATTTAGTGCTTCTTTCCACTCTCCATATGTCGAGTCTGCGTATGGATTTTTAAATTGAACTTTGTAGTATACTTTTTCAGGCAAATATTTCATAAAAAGTTTTTCCTTTTTCATAAGGCAGTTTCAGAATGCGTCTTCATGTGTCTTTTGAGATTTCCCTTCTGAGCGAAGCTTTCAAGGCACTCAGTGCACTTAAATGGCTTTTCATTCGTATGAATACGTGCGTGGTATATTAAGTTCCACGACTTGTTGAATTCTTTAAGGCAGCTGGGGTGTTTTCAGATGAAGATCCTCTGCATCTTGCCTGTTGTCTTATTTTTCCTCAAGATGACTTCGTGAGGGTATTTTTGCAAGGCAAGTTCTCTCTCATCCTTGTCCTTAAGCCCGTCGCATATTTCTGAAAGCTCAAAGTCTTCGGTCTTCTTTACAGTTTTGTTTTCGCTTGACGATCCTGATTTTGAAAACTTTATTTTATTTAATGATTTTTCTACTTGTTTAATTAAGCTACTTTCTTCGATTCTTAAATTTTGAGAGTCTGATCAGTCACAAGAAGTATGCTGGGTATCATTGCCACCATAGTTGGTGTAGTTTGTGATGCCTCCGTAGAAGTTCATGTTGATTCAAGGAAAACAAATCACCTGATTCTGATTCTGACTTGATTCCATTCTCATAATCTCCTCTTGATTCCGTAACTGTAAACTCAAGATGTACGAGTTAAGGTTTGATAACTGCATGGGTAGCTCCAACTCCCGAGTGAATGGGTTTATCGGCATTTTCATTACCGATACTGTTTCGACTTCTGAATATTGAATTTTGAAGTTCATTTGGCTGTATTTTACTAAATTTTTATTTATTATAAGCTATCTTCCTTTCTCTATATACTTATCATCAGCAGAGGATTTTTACAATTGAATCTGATAAGCTTATTATGTTTAAATAGCGATAATTGAGATTTATAGCATTATTTTATATTAATAAGTTTTCTACACATGCATATAAATTGAATAATTTTGTATAAACAATAACTATTAATAATATCAAATGAACTCAACCTTCGATTTCATGAATGCTCCTATAAATTCTTTCTGCATGGAGCTCAACAGGTACTTGATTTGATTAATTCCAACCGTGTCCATTATTTCAGTTTTTTAATCTATTGCGACACTGGATTTGAAACTAAAGGCCTTTGTGCTCGATGATTTATTATATATCATATGTCAAAGTTTATAATCATACGTAAAACAAAGAAATTTAACTATTAAAGATGAGTTCTATTAACTAAATTGTATTTGCTCTTGCTTCAGCTGTATTTCAATCAGTTTAAGGTCGGAGATGAGACCCAACAACTTAATTTTTCTTAGTTCATGAAATTCTGAAAACTAACTGTTGCATATAGAAGCATGGCAATAGGTAAATACTGCCAGATCGAACATCCTTATGCAGGCCGTGATAACAGTAAGCATTTATTAAGATTTAATAGCCCCTTCACTATTTTTAATTGTGATATATCAAAGTCAATAAGATCTTGAGGCTTGAACTAAAATACTGAATTGATTGGAATATTTTGGCACACATCAGAAAAGCTATAAATTTAGTATTCTGCTCAAAATTACTTCAGCCGCGAGTCCTTGTATATCACTTGTTTATTATTATTTATAAATCATCAACTTTTAGATAACGAGGAGAATACGAAATCTGCATTTCAAAAATTAGATTTTTTAATTATCTTTAAACACATTTTATTAAAACTTACTCTATTTTGATTTAAAATTATTATTTATAACTTTATTATCTTTGTAAATATTTCTTTACGGTTTTATAATTTTTGCTATTAAAATCTCCTCTTTTTACGATAAATCAAAATTATAATATCCTCGCAATAATAGGATTCTTAAAGTTGAAGCTTTGCCAAGAATAAACTTAAAATCTGACTTTTTGAATAAAAATACGGCTGCTTGTTAAAAATCAGTGATTTTCAGGCTCTTAATTTTATTTCAAGATTTTAAAATTTAAGCCAGAAAATTCATACCTTAGTATTACTATGAATAATAATTTACGTATTTTTATACACAAGAGTTTTTACGTTGTTTTTAATACTAGTCTATAGGCGTGACTGCAGGATTTCTGCAAAGTGAATCCAGATTTACTGCATCTTGAGCCCAGTACTGCAGCTGAGCGAGCGGCTATTGATATTGCTGTTTAGACAGTTGACTGTCATATGAATCTCCTAAATTTCTAAATCAATATAACCTCAATAATGGTTATCCAACAACCCAGTATATTGTTGGTTCAGGCGCCAATGATGTTGCATATTCAGACGTGAACGATAAATTAGGAGACTTTCAGCATTATAAGAAGAGAGGAGGCATGCTGGATGGATTCAGATACGAAAAAGTACTCCGCAATGATGATGACGATAAACCTTGCATCGGTAGGAATAACTCAAATATTTACTCAAGTTGAAAAGGGCAAACTTTAATCGCTGTTGGTCTTAACAAGCCTTATATTTCATCATAACAGCACGCCTTTTTTAATTAAAATATGCAAGCGTGATGTTGTACAGACTTAGACTTGTATTGCTTGATAGCCTCTGAAACACCTATTTTAAGTAGAAATACTTCAGTTATATTTATTGCATTTTTTGCTTCATTGAGGTAAACCATCAAGAGTTTTTATACCATTTAATATAAACTTTATTCTTAATTATGACGTATTTTATCTTTGATATATTTTACAAGTCTCAGCCGCCTAACCAAATATTTGAGCTCAGAGTGGCTAACACTGCGTATAGTGTACATCTGCAAGTATGATGATTGAAATAAGGAGTTTAAAAGATCTTGGAACATACTCGACCATATGAGAATTCACGAGGGCCTGAAGCCGTTTAAATGCAACTACTGCACTAGATCCTTCACGCAAAGAGGCAACTTAACTAAGCACATTAGAAGGCACACAATCCCAGATATACAACAAAGAAAGAGATACAAATGCGAGATATGTCAAACTGGATACACTGAGAAGTATAACTATAAGGTAAATTCAACAGTTTATTCACGTATATTTCTATAATCGATGACTCATCCTCTTTTATTTATTTATTTCCTCTAAATCTGATATTTTTAATTCACGATTTCGGTGTTTACTTATCCTTGCGTCATCGAAGCAAGTGAGGAATCGAACCTTCAGATTGAGAATTAAGATGCCTGTTAGCTAAACTTTATAATATAGTCGCATATGAAGAAATTTCATAATCAATAAATTTCCAGTTCGACAGGCGAAGCGGTGAGACAGTCAAGAAGCCTAAATATAATTCCTTTGATAAAAATTGAGTAAAATAGAGTCTTAAAGTTTTAATAAACTTAACATCAATGAATCGAACATCTATACTAAGAATTTTAGTTGAAACGATGCTGTTTGGCCTAAAAAATAACATCTATAAATTTAGTTTTTTAATACAAAACTGCTCACATCGCACGTCACGCTAAAAATTATTGAATCAAAATTTTAATTTATTGAGTCTGCACAAGATCAAATGAACTTAATAACCTAAAATTTAAAAATACTATTTTGACTATTATTAATTTCCTTTATCCATATTTAACGTGAAGCATTTAGAAGCAAGAAATAGTAATTTTTTCAAATTCATCGTTGCACAGCTTCTCTGCCTCTAATTTTAACTGCTAAACACTCTGTTATTTTTTTAAATATAAAAATCAGGTTATTTGCTCGACTGCACGAAAGAGTAGTGAATGATGAAAGTTGAGCGTGTTGTTTACGACTAGTAATAATTAACCTAATTTCTCAGTGATCAGTGATTTAGTGATAAGTTCAAAGAACCAATCTCCTTCATTTACTTTTCGCATAATTGCATTTATTATAATCCATTCAAAGGCAAGAAGGAGATAGTAATATGCGATTGCTTAATTTCGCTATATTAAACAAGGCCTAGTGAATTTTTAACCATTATATAATACAAAAAACAATAAACCACAAATGATGAGTAAAAATAAGCAATCCTATCTAACAGTTGGCCTATCCACACGATAATGATTAGTTATACCTAAAAATCCCGCGGATTCGTATACTTTTATATCGCTTTCATACCTAAGTTCAACTTGAGCAATAGAGCTTTCATAAGTCATTTGCCGATTGAAATTATTAATGCCATGATGTACTGTTTTTAAGCCCAACTTTCATTTAATCTCGCCCCCGCAACTTGCAGCGATTAGATTTGATCTTTAACAAAGGCAGCGAGGTTGTGTGAGGTCCACCTGGCGAAGGGGAACATAAGCTATGTATTATATTTCAATAGGATATGTAAATTGCAACGATAGTCAAAAGCATCTTTCAGTGTCTTATTTTAAAAATCCTCCGTCGCTTACTCCTCACCAAGGGAACTAATCTTGCATGATAAATAATTCGATTGCCGTGTAAATTTTGGATTTTAAGTTTAAAAATATGCAAATTACCGTATTTCGGTATTTTTTAACCCGCGTTCAGTGTCTTTTATTTGGTAATAAGATTTTGAATAAAATTATGATAATCAGATTATGGAGATTAAAGGTTTTAGGAGAATATTGAGGGAGCGAGGATCAATAGAGATTATTACAGGGTTTGGAGTATGCAGTAATGGATAGTGTGTTATAAGCAACGAGAAATTGAGTATTTGTATTTCAACTCGCAGTTAAATTCCACAGTTGAAGATTTTATAGCTTACTTATGATTTATCACTCACTGCTGTGTTTTAAATTGATAAGTTGGTAGATCGGAGATCGATCAAATAAATTATGCGTTAATCTATAACTGAAGAGATTTTTATAATGACTCATTATTAAATTTTTAATTGTATTTCTCGTAGTTGAAGCATTTGAATCGAAGTAAAAATTAACAAATCTCTTGATGCAATAAGAAGTCCAATATCAAAATTTTCAGTCGATCTAATATTTAAATAATTATTCAACTTTAATGGCTTTGAAACAGTAATTTTAAGCTACAATATTTTCCATTTTCAATAATTTTTTATCAATAAATTTTTGAATTTTTTTTCTTCAAATTAGCAAGAGAAAAAATGAATTAGTTTGTAAGTGTGAACATTATATTTAATCAAAGCAGCATTTATCACATATGATCAGTATCATTTAAATTTATTTTCAATAAATCTAAAATTCACTGTAGCATGGAATATTCATATCGCTTTCTGCGCCATAATAAGACTGAAAAAAGTTTGATTATTAAAAAAAGTTCATAGTTCAATCGATGTAAATATAATTTTTACATCAAATTTACCAAAATCAATTCAAATATAACTTCTTATAAAGTTATTATTGAATGTCAATTCTTCCTATTTTTAATGCTTTAACGTGAACTTCAAAATAAAGCCACAGATAAGCCCGAATCTGCATCACCCTAATTTATAATTAAAAGTTGTGAAAGCATTCTCCATTCAACCCCGAAGTTTGTGTTAATAAAATATAATCAATATGAAAAGGAAAGAAACATTCACCGTGTTCCCAGTGCCTCTCGAGCCGAATATAAAAATTAGCAAGCCGCAGCCGCTGCTGGACTTCAGAGCTAAAAGGTTATCTCGCCTTACCCGGCAGAGTTCGTGTCTGAGCCCGACTCCGAAAAGTAAAAGTAAGAACACGGGTAATTTGGACATATAATGATGTCACCAATTGACGATTATAATTAATATAATTTAGATGCAATTTTAAATAAAATGGCTATTTGAATAGGATTAAAATCAAGAACCACGACTTCGGCCAAACTGGAACTCCATGTGACGCAGTTCCAGTTCATGGGGCAGTTTAGTCCGCTCTGTGCAGTTCGTTTAGTCTCTGGTTCTCTCTTCATCTTCGTCACCAGCTCCAGCCCGTCTTTAAATTTTATTATCAATTCAATTAATCTCTTATATCGCGCATAGCTCAACGATTGTTGCTGCTGTTGTCAGCCTCGCTTCCTTTCAACAGTCACTGTTAGCTGATATAAAGCCAATGATATCGATGGCTTTATTATTTAACTTTCCTAAGCTTGATTTATAAAGGAAATTTAATTGGTATTGCAGGACCAAGTTAAACACACAAAATCAGATATTAACTGCGAGATAAAGAATCAAATTTAGTAGTATTTTATATCCACAATCATATATTTTTGTATTTTATTAGTCACTTTTTAATTGAAACACTAATTAAAAAAATAGCGTAGCCTTTAGTATTTTTAGATCGAAATGGTATTGAAAACGGTGGATAGACTAATAGTCATTTTATATTTATTTTCTATTTAAAATTTTTTACTTTTTGAAGAGAAATAGGCTGATGTTTAATTTACAAAAGATATCAATTATTTTTTAAGAGCAAATCTGTGAAGATTATATAGAATTTATTGAGTTTTAAATTAATAGAAATTGAACTGATCTTTATATTTATTGTCAAACATAAAATTTTTCATATTTAAATTGATAAAATTACATTATTGTTAATTTATCAGCAAAAAAACTTTAATTAGTATTCGTTATTTAATTGTTGCATTTTAGTTTTAAACCCAAACAACAAAAATGAGGACTCTTCATTTAAAAAGTCGAATTTTTCAAAGAAAAAAGCGCAACTTAAACGGTCGAGCATCAACAGTAATCAAGTGGCGAATATCCTCGACGCGAATAAAGTCAAAGAAGTCGAACAAAGCAGTGAGAAAACTGCAATTATTAAAGTTCGAAGAGTAAGACCGAGGAGTGTTCAGAAGAAAACTCAAATTACAATGCAATCGAGTTTTTATTCGAAACTTGATAATGTGACGAAGAAAGTAAACGAGTAAGTAGCTTCACCCTGTCTTTCGTTATTTAAATCTATTCATTAAGTAGTCTGATTGTTTACAGTTAAGCAAAATAAGTTAGTGATATATTTTATCTATTTGATAATTTAAAACGCGACTAATTTAATGAATCAAAACTGTAGCATTGCTCAATTAAAAACGAGTCATATTTAGTCTTGATTTTTGTAATTTATATTAAAAGAAGTAAACTCTACTATACTTCTCTTAGTGATTTAACAAGTCTTAAACTCAAGCAGTGTTGATGCCGAGGTCTTGGTCGTTAATACAATTTGGCTAAATTATTTAACAGTAGAAAGTTGAAATTCTAAGCGATAAATGCTAACGTGAGATTTAGATACGTCAGAATGTTCGGCACAAAGCTCAATATTAGAAACATCAAAAGAATCAAAGGAAAGTTTAAGTGGTACCGCAAGACCTTTATGGACGAGGTCTGCAAACTTGACAGCCTCCCAGAGATCAAAAGTATCCTAGAAAAAGTTGAAACTAAGAAAAGGAAAAGAGAGCTTATTGAAAAACTTATCAACGACGAAAAAGACAAGATCCATATTAACCAACTGATAGATGCGACGAAGAAATAAAGAAAGCTGCTCGGTGTCTTGAAGCTCTGAATACGATGATGAGATCGACTACAAAGTATTCCCGACGCATTACAGTATGCTATCTAAATCCATTGTTTAGCTATTGACCGAAGTAACCCGAGGATCAGAGCTTCAATAACGAAAATACTGCATAGTTACCTAACGAATTCTTGTGAGTATAAAAAGTACTAATCTTTAGTTACTCAAAATAAGTCAGAAGTAAAGGAAAATAGTCAAAATCACTCAAACAGTTCGTACTCATTTAACGAGGATGACAAGCAGAAGTATTAAAGCCGAGCTTGACTGAATATAGAACCAAAAGTAAATTGGAAGCTTCGAATACCAAGCCAGCAGTGAAGAAGAAGCTGAGTCAGCAGTTTCTATTAAAATTCAACAAATTAAAGAAGCAGCCTCAAGACGACTGCAAGAGTCCAAGGATGCCCGATCTGTCTCCGTTTAAAGTCGATCGGAGCTGAAGTAACAAAAGGAAGAAGTTTAACAAGTCTTCGACGTCTAAAAACATCGATGAACTGTTTTTAAAGAGTCTCATCGACAAGCAGAGTATGTCCCTGGCCGTGTTTAGCTTTGATGGGCTTATGATCTGTGTTATAGTCGCTGAAGAACAGAAAGTATACGAAGAGAACAGAAAGAAGCTGAAAGACTCTGACTCTTTTAGATTTATCTTCAGAAAAGCTAAAGAACCTGTTAAAAATACTGAGAAGTCGATTTTCACTGAGATTTATAAATATCAAGTAAGTGAAGGGTTTAATTTGAAGAGGTGATTGATTTGTAGCCGAATGAAAGACTTGCAGAGAAACTTGAACAGATACAAAAGAAAAATATGAAGGTATTTAGAAAGATATCAAGATTAACTTGCACTTTGAGATGAGCCAAAAGGTTTTTTAATAGAAATATGAAAATGTTCAGATTGTTCATGAATGAGTAAAAAATAAGATTAAAAATTCTCAGAAAAATAAAGCTAACAAAAAAGCAAAATCAATCACAGAAAGACCTCAAGTTAATAAATTAGGTATAAGTTAATTAATTATGCTATAGATTTAAAATCACAGAAAAAATCAAATGAGAAATCGAGTTTTTCTAAGGAGGCTATAAAAGATAATAAGCAAAATATTGAAGAAAATAAGGTATCTACATGCACAATTTTGCCTTGAATTAAAAATATTAAGTCAAAAGAAACTATTGTAAGTTTCACTCCAATTTTATTTTTAATAGAATCAACTCGAAAAATCTAAAAATCCACCTACACTAACTCCCCGTCTTCCATCTTCAATATACCACCTCGAAGCAACATCAAAGCATCCTCTATACTACCCTCTCAAAGGTCATCTAAAGCCTTCAATCAGTACTCACACACTAAAACCAGTTCCAAAGCCAAAACGCAGTCACATCCTGCTCCACGACCTCTCGTCACTCCCATTCTGAACAACGACCCCAAACCCAGTGACATCCAAAAAGCCAGCAAACCTAAAGCCCCTTTCACTTTTCGCAAAGAAGCACTGACTTACGCAATCTCGTCTGAAATCCAATAGCAAAGCAGTGGACAGAACGCAGTCTTCCAGTCGTGGATGTTTGCCAAAGACCATCCGGACGCAGATGGACATCAACGATGTAAAAATGAGCATGCAAGCCCTGCCTTCGCTGTTCCTGTAGCTGAGACTGTAAATACTTCTGTTGAACACCTATTTATTCAATTATTACTGAGAGAGGCATGATGGAGGGGAATTGGTAGGATGCAGCAATTGGAGGGAAAGTTTTTAGCAATTAAAGAGTTTATATTGGTTGTTCATGAATGCTTCTTTGTCATGGATTTCATTATTTGTCTTCAAGTTATTCTGGAAGTAGATTTTTGCAGATTCATCATTGTTTATTAGATCTTTTATAAATATCATAACTGGTTCTTGCATAAATGTTTCGAGATCTTCCATATTTTCGCTCCGATATAGAGTTCTAAAATTATTGATACAGTTTCGAATTTCATCTTCAGCTAACGAAGGAAATTCGAAGCAGTAGTATTTAGTGATTGCTTCTATGACCAACTCATTACCCCTTCCGTTGATCGAGAATAAAAGAATGTAGCTTAATATCACACCGATACTCATAAATTGTCACGAAATCGTCATTGTAAACATGTTTACAATAAAACTAAGTCGTGAGAATATCTGACGCAATACTTTGGATACCTTTTTACTCTCTTTGTCATAAGTCAGTCTTACTTTTTCCTCACTAGTTTCGCCTGCTTTATTTTGGTATTTATGGATGATGTTTAATGATTTTTTGAACTCTATAATCTCCTTTTTGTCTATTTCTAATAAATCCATCAAGGAGTTCTTTAGTGATTTTCTTATTGCTGTCCTCTTGAGTCTTTTTAATATAACGTCTTTTCTCTTGAAACAACTAAAGTCACTTTTACACTTGCTTTTCTGATACTTGTTCTATTGATACGATGAGTTGTTTAGTTAATATCTCAACAGATGGTACTAGATGTATAATAATCAGTGCAAGGCTCAAGCGGTAAGCAAAATCCATATTATGAAGCCTCAATAATCTCGCAGCAAAGGCTATAAGCAGCACTGCTATAGCCTTTGCTGCTGTCTGTCGAATAGCAAGTAAATAACTAAACTTGCTGATGGCTCAAACACCGAATTGTTGGTGAATATATTATTAATCCATTTTTAGTGGATCCATAAGTATCCAAATGTAAATGTTAATAGTATCTACTTTGGTCGTCTATTCATTCACATTCAACTTGCTAAACTCTCCGTTTGCATTATAAAGCTTTATTTAATACCATTCAGCTTTTAGTTATCTTTATTGAAGATTTGAATAAAACTTATAATCAGAGATTGCGAAAACTAACGAGGTACGATAAGCAAGCAGCTTACATTCTTTTTATTTGCTTTTCCTCCTGAATCGGTCCTGGGAGTATTAGACTGATTTCCATCGTCTTTATCTTGAGTCTCTGGATTGCTAATGTTATAGTCCTGCAAGCCAAGGCAAGACCAAGTATCTGAATCTGCTCACTTTCTGATTTCTTGATTTTGATTGTAAATCTCAGGAGATTGTGAAATATCAGTTTTTTGAGCACCGATAAATCAACTTGGAGGAGGTTTGTCATTCATATAAGCCTATTGTGATTGATTAAACCATTTTAGATTTGGGTCAAAGAAAAAGAAGACTTGAAATGTATTTTATAGTTAAAGTGTTACCTTTTGCACGCTGGATTTGCTATCATTATTATAAAACGAAAATGATGAGGTTAAACCTCACTGATTCCACTCATTGTAATTTTGAGCAGTGAAATAACTAAGATCTCGTCGATCTTCCATTTCGATATATATTATATAATTTCGATTTTGCTGAAAATAAGAAATTATTATTTTCTTGAACTATTTACTTTTAGTTTAACTTATCTTAACTGACATCTATTGACAGACCCCAAGAACTGAAAGACTATGGACTTGGAGAGACTCTACTAAAATTGTAGAGTTCTATAGAGAACATGTCAGAAGGACACAAAGATACGGACTTGATAACGGAGCCAGCCTTCCGAGCCATACTAAAGAAGCTTTTAAGCAGAGAGAAGACGAATTGGTTCAGTATTTCCTCCACCAAATGAGAAAGAAGC
Source organism: Euplotes cf. woodruffi 2 WChen-2021 (assembly GCA_021441665.1). NCBI lineage: Eukaryota > Ciliophora > Spirotrichea > Euplotida > Euplotidae > Euplotes > Euplotes cf. woodruffi 2 WChen-2021. The sequence continues at coordinate 8,394 of JAGYYN010024132.1, read as the reverse complement.
CAGTCTCTGCATAAAATTGACGATAAAAATTTCAATATTTTTTTAATGTTAATATAAAAATGATATTTACTGTATCAGCCTAAAAATAGAGGTAAACTTAACTGTGGTTTTATATCAATTTTAGGTTAAATAAAACACATTTTTTTTAATTATAATTTCAATAAATTTACATTAAAAATAATTAAAAAACTAAGTTTATAAATTTGGTTTGCAAATACAAATGTAACTCTTTCAGTTCTTGGAGCATCAACTTGGTATTGTTTAAGGAAGTCGTCCATAATTGGATACACGTATCTATTGGCGTTGTTTCCCAGAGTTCTTGAAAGTCTTCTGAGTTCCATTTTATTACAGTACATTAAGCTTTTGAGGTATGCCTGTCCATTTCTCAAGTCTTGCTGGAATTTGATTTGGTCGATACCGTAGAGATCTGGTCTCTGCCACTTGAAGTGTGTTCTGTTGAACACAGCGACTTGGTCGACTGTTGCATCTTTGAGATATATGAATCTTTTCTTTCTTTCGTCGTAAACGACCTTGTTATCGGTAAAGTCTATATAGTAAGATCAAATAACAATGATTACTGAACATGTAGGACTTCATTTTTATAATATTATAGAAATAATATAATTACAAATCAATTGTTATTTTAATAAATCAACACTAACTGCTAGTGATTCGATAATTATCTTTTAATTTTGCAAAAAATAATTTTTATATTGATGACTGGTGATTTAACTCATGCCGAAATGAATAAATTTAAAATTTGAATCCAATATGAGCAGACTTCATAAATTATATGAGTAAAGTACCTTTTATATTAAGCGATGTATTTTTATTTTTATACTGAAAGGGAGTTAATTTGCTTTAGCCGCAAGGAACAGACTTCAAAATGCAAAAGAAAAGGTAAGGTCACTTGTAATCTTTTAGGCGGGCAATCTACAATGAACAGGACTATTAAAAGATTACAGTCGGATGTGCAGATAAAACCGAAGGAAAACGACAAATTTGTTACTTTCATTAATAGATACAGGAGTAATTCAAAAGCTCGTGGTTCTGCACATTTTGAAGGCTCGACAGAAGAAAATAAATCTCGAGATAGGCAGAATATTAGAAACAAACGCAAAAATCTCAAAGATATTATGATGAGCAATAGCTCTAGCTACGAAGACTCAGCTACTGAGTATATTGATGAAAGCGCTGAAAAAGAAACAGCAGTAAGAAGACAAGATATTTTAAGTCTTATGAATATTATTGGCCCAAACCCAAATTTGCTAAATCAAAGCACTGAGAGCAATATAAACATGTCAAAAACGATGAATAAACATCACAAGAAACTGAACTCTTCAAATAAGCAAAACAAGAGTAAAGCATCAAATAACAAAAGTAAGTGCTAATCTCAATCTATTAAAAACCAAGCGTCTATATTATTCTTATTCAGGAGGGAGGAGAAAGTCAAGTGGCTCTTTATCGAGATCTCATTCAAAGAATTCAAAATCACATTCTCGGAAGTCGAGATCCAACTCTAAAAACTCGTATTCATTCCACCGCAATGAGCTGAAAAAGTTGCAATCAGCACAGCCTCCGTCATATCTAAAAGACACGGTCAGCAGCAGAAATAAGGACAGCAGTATTAACAAATTAGAGAATATTTTCTTTGACAAAGAAAACAAAGAAAAACCCCTGACTGAATCAGAACTCATGGACTCTAAAATACAGCTCAACAATCATAATCTATCAAGGAGGTCAAGCGGGGGAAGAGGAAACACCCAGCATATCATTAGTAATGGAGGCATTGACGATGAGTTTTATAAAATCCAGCCCAGAAGGTTTACAAATTCACAGTTGAACAGCCAAATTGGAAATATTAGCAAGCAAAACTTAAATACAACTACCAAGAAAACACCAATCCATTTGTATAGTCATTCGAGAAGCAACGATGACTTCATTGAGATCTTTAATAAGCCGATAAGAGATGAACTTGAAGTCATCCATCCAAATGAAAAGGTAACCAGCTGGTATTTATTTATAAATATCGCATTTAAAATAAAATCACTGCTTTAAATAATTTTCGTGATCTTGATATCGATATATTTTTATAAATAACATCAGCTCATTTGCATGTTTAGAGCAGAGCCAAGTTATTAAATGATTCTTACCTTAACGAAAATATCAAAAATTGTGACACAGGATATATCATCATTAATGAGCAGTCGTTGAGAGAATTGGAAAACAAAGGATTTTCACATCTCCACCATACTCGCTCTTTAAAAGTGGATAAAGTCGATTTAGACCAGTCGCAAAAGTCAAACAGTCTCGAAAGAGCTGATGCGAGATGTGTGCTCAAAACTGGGTCTAATAAAGACCTTGAAAACGACAATGTTATGAATGATTACTCCAGCTGCAAATGAAAAAGTGATAAAATGAGTGTTAAATTCACCAAAGTGTTGCATAGATCTGAGTCTTTGAAAGAGACCTGTCCTTCACAAGAATCGCTGTTCTTTGCAGCAAGACAGAAACTGCTTGAGAAGATTGGCAAGACTCTTGACCATCAGATTTCAATTGAAAGCAGTGCAAAAGTCTGCGAGAGGCAGACTTCGAAGACTAAAATACTAAATATGTACCAAGAAAAAAGACCTTCAAATTATAACAGAATTGGGGACTATAACAACTATTGTAAACTAACAAAATTAAATCCTCTCAATGATAATGAGAAAAGAATAAGAAGAAACCACATGAAGGCAGAAACGAAAAGGCTTATGAAGAAAATACCACAAAGCATTTTAATTCAAAATATTAGATAAAATGAATTTATATATTTGAATAAAACATAACAAAATTTATTGTAAACTACGCATTGATAAATTGATTTAAATTGAATACTGATTTAAAATCATCTCCATTTGCCAAATTATTTACGAGGATAAAAATATATTAATACCTTATAAAATTTTCACTGCTTTAAAAAAAATTTACAATATACTTGGCGAAACTAAATACACAAAATGTATAAAAATTATTTTTTAAATGAATAAAGTCAAAATCCTAAGTCTAGCTAGATTCAAAAATGATACAATTCTTCATTAGTTATTTGATTCAACTGGATATATTAATTTGATATTAAATATGTCGAAGAAAGCGAAGGACGCAGTTGAAGAGACCGTTATCTTGGGAAGATGAAGCAACACGTTGAGAATGGGACTAGTCGGACTACCAAATGTCGGCAAGTCAACCACATTCAACTTCCTCTCCAACTTAAATGTGCCTGCTGAAAACTATCCTTTCTGCACTATCGATCCGAATGTCGCGCAAATAGGTGTGCCTGACAAAAGATTTAACAAGTTGTGCAGCATCTACAAGCCGAAGAGTGAGGTTGCGCCAACTTTGAAAATATACGACATTGCTGGACTTGTAAGAGGAGCAAGTGAAGGAAAGGGTCTTGGTAAGCATTCACTTACTTTCATTTGGTCGCAAATCTATTGCTATTCACTCAAATAATCAAAAACACTATTACTCTCCTAATGGCTGATTATTTGTACCCAATAATAATTAATTTATTTAGGTAACGACTTCTTGTCGAAAATCTCTGAAGTCGATGGAATCTTCCACGTCGTCAGAGCCTTCGAAGACGACAGCATCGTCCATGATGAAGGAGATGTCAACCCAGTCAGAGATCTTGAGATCATCACAGAAGAACTGATGCTCAAGGACAAGAAGGCTGTTGAAAAGAGACTTGACGAGCTCGAAAAACTCATCGCCAGAAAGAACGAGAAGAAAGACAATGAAGAAAAAGATGTCCTTGTTAAGGTCAAAGACCTCTTCGAACAGAAGAAGTGGATCAAGGACGCCAGCTGGCTCGGAAAGGAAGTCCTGATCCTCAACACATTCAACTTTTTGACTGCAAAACCCGTCGTTTACCTCGTCAACATCTCAGAAGGTGAATACAAGAGCAAGAAAAATAAGTACCTTGCGAAGATCATGAAGTGGATCGAAGAAAATGTCAAAGGACAGATGATCCCATTCTCCGCTGCTTATGAATCAAGAGTCGTTGATGAATGAGGAACCGATGTCGAAGCCAGAAGAACATTTTGTGAAAATGAAGGAGCAATCTCAAGCATCAATAAAATCATCAAAGTTGGGTATAACGCTTTAAATTTGATCCACTTCTTCACTGCCGGAGAAGACGAAGTTAAGTGCTGGACCATTAGAAAAGGAACACTTGCCCCACAGGCTGCAGGAGTCATCCACACTGATTTTGAAAGAGGATTTATTTGAGCTGAAGTATTCACTTTTGCAGATTTAGAAGAACTCGGTACTGAGCATGAAGTCAAAAATCAAGGAAAATATCTCCAAAAAGGCAAGCAATATATTGTACAAGACGGAGATATAATCTTATTTAAGTTCAACGTATCTGGAGGTGGAAAGAAAAAGAAGTAAATCATCTGTAAACAACTGATCTCAGCAATCTTTCAATATTCTATGTTGAGTGAGTGTTGAATATCAATCTATTAATATTCTATGTTTTAAATATTTTATTATTTTTAAAATACAAAATATTTTTTAATATTGAAAGAAACAATTTACGATTAAAATTTTTAATAAAAATTTACTTTCGATGATTTCCAAGATCGAATGAATTTGACAATGTGTCTATTAAATAATCCGGAATCTTGACATTTGCGAATGCTTTCGCAGTACCTTTGTTGCTCTTTTTGCCTTGGCCTTTTGAGCTGCGTCCTTTTGATTTCTCTTGGCTATGCGACTTTATTTTGTACTTTGAAAGCCCTATAGCTAATCAAATTTATGATTCGAATACTTATTAGCAGGGACCTACCAGAAGACTTGACTTCTTGATCAAATGAGGAATTAAGATTATTCTGTTTGTTAATCTTCGACTTAGTTGCTTTACTATTTTGAGCGTGAAACTGCTTGATCGAAGAATCTAAAAAGTCACTCGTTGACAAATGCTCATTATTAATCTTGTCGAAGAGCAGCCTTTTATTTATGCACAACCTGACTTGACTTTCTCTTCGATCTGAAACTATTGTTAAACTGGTCTTGGGTCTGAGCATCGTTCTGCAGTGATGACGTCCCGAAGTTGTAATTCATTAGCAAATTGTCGTTCCTTACATCGCTTGCAAGCATATTATATTTATTCGGATTGCAAGGGAGAATAAAAACATCGCTTTGATTACTCAAGCTGCTTTTACAAGTGTATGAAGAGCTCTTCTTGCTTTGATCATTACTAATACTGTAGATTAGCTTTTGATTACCAAAATTTGGCGCAATAGCATTTGTGTTCGCATTTTGGTTAAGATTCTTCGGTAAAACTCTCGTGTTCTTCTTCACATTTGCTTTGAAGAACTTTTTACAGTTAGTGTCTTTGTTATAAATTCCAGATAAAATCTGTGATTTTTCAAGTGCTTTAAATTTATTTAAATGCTGTTTTTCAGTTTTGATCATTCTTTCTGGAATAAAATTGTTCATCGTATCAATATTCATTCCATTTGAAGAATCATCAGCTGAAGTCAGACTATAATTCAAGTTCATCGAGGGAATAAAGCAGTTGTCCTTCGTATACGTAAACGTCTTGTTTTTATTAGGACAGAGAGGCAACGAGAAGTCTTTCACATTAATTGTAGAATTCGGATTGAACTGTGTATTTCTCGACTTATCACTGAGTCTAACTGGCCTATATTGATATATTCTAGATTGGCTTACCTATTATCCTGTTCAATATTGGGCGACTTTCTGCTGACTGCTTCACAACAAATCGTTGGTGTTTTAGGATTAATATTGCCTGTGACATCATCTCGTGCGATCAGTTGGTTCCTCGCCATCATCTGGGATGTCTTCGGCCGATCAAAATTTAATACATTCACGCCATCGTCGCTTATCAAGATCTCATTCGAGTTTTTAGGATTCCACTGGTAGTTTTGGCCGATTTTATACCCAATGTCGTAGGATTTGTCATTCGTTTGCTCTCTTGAAGAGTCAATTACCATTCTTGAAGACTTAGCATGCTGAGAGTACTTGCCTTCCTCTCTGTCGTCAGTATTGAAGAACGTGTTTTCTTCAATACTGATTGTATTATTTCTTTTAATATCGTTAGATTTAGCCGCGATGTTTTTATTATTTCCTGAAAGTGAATTTCGAACCTGAGCTGTAGTCGGTGTAACTGATGATAAACTCTTTGCCTGCACTTTTATCAGTCAAGATGAAGACGTCGATGAACTGAGGTCTTTGATATTATCATTTTGAGGATTGAAAATTCAGCTTCTAGGCTCAGCATTTGAATCTGAATGCAATTTTACTTCTTCCTGAAGTTCTTTTGAATGAAGCTTTTTCTTTGAAGTACTGGCAACTCTTGATAAATTTGCTTCTGACCTGCTATGGTAATTCGTCATGTAATCATTCGGTGCGAGGTCAAGAGGCGAAAGCTTAACAGACGGAGACTCAATGAACTTTATAATCGGACTCATTCTATTAGACTCGAGCCCGTTCAGAGGCTTAATAACTCTTATGTCTGATGACACTTCATCATCTTCTGGTATTTGTTCATATGACGGAGAATGATGTTTTGAATATGAAGATACAATGTGCTTTGTAAGCGGTGAATCCCCTGGTAAAAACTTAACCGCAATTTCCAATGCCTTTCCGTGCCAGTACTCAGCATCGATTGTATGTTCAAAGCCTTCAATACCGATTTGTTTTATAAAAATCTGAGCTCAGTTCCCATTCAAAAGTAAGAAGTGATTAGCAACATCAGCCGTTCGAGGATATTTTCTCTTGTCAAGATGAGGTCAGAAGAGCGGATGCCGTAGACGTCTCGAAAGTCTAGTCGCTTAAGCTTCATGATATTCGTGATATTGAGATACTCGTGGTAAAGGCTTTGATTAAAGAACCCCATTAAGTTTTTAAGATCAATATTGCTGGAGTTGTCCATATCGTGCTCTCTTTTATTAATAGTCTTGAAGTCCTCCCCGTCTTCCCTGACGCATCATCTATAAAGGTCTCGGACGATGGGTAGAAGCTTTGAATAGCTTTTATGTAAAATTGACAGACATCCAGATTGAAATCCATTTGTGCGTTTGTCATCTATCTGGTCGGTCTCTTCGAATTTGGAAGTGTCTTTAAGCTCTTGGAACATATTGTCTGTGCTGGGGATTTTGATCTTTTTCTTCGAGTCGTTTATCGACATGCCTGCCTGCTGCACGTCTTTATTTACAGTTTTTTATTTGCTCAGCTGTGTAGTTTATGTCCTGTATCCTCATTCACTCTGTGTAGTCAACGAGATCTCTAATTAAAAAGTGAGAGATCCGGACTGAGATTTGAGCGTGGTATAGAGCCTCTCTGTGACGATGCAACTGAGAGAATAAAGCTCATAACTGCATTCTTAGTAAACCTTCGATGTAGATGGAGTGATTCTTTACTTCGGTCTGCTGAAATTCAGGCATTAATGATAGAATTTCAAGATTTAGAACTGCTGTTTCCAGAAATATTGCTGCTTCTTCTAATGTTCCAAGCATTTGATGGCATAACGCTGTGTTGTGGAAAATTATCACGATAATTAATCTGTCTTTATTTATAATTCTCGATATTTATTTGCTCGATGAGTACTTGTGCTTTTTGTAATAAAATTATAAAGCTCTGTCCCATTCTTCTCTATCCATATATAACAATGAATTTTCGTGAAGTTCGAAGAGCACAGTGGGTACTTCATTCATATCTAATTCGATTTCTTTATTAAATGTTGAGTCAAATGTTTCGTCTACATATATAAACTCCATCCATACCTTCCTGGTTGTTAATTCTGACCCCCATATCCCTTTCATCATCTTTAACTGAATTAGAGGATTGGTTTTTCTTAGTTCTAAATTCATCAGGGACATCTCGAATGGCACGTGCTTCCTTCCCCCACTTTTCGATTGAATTGGGAATGATTCCATCTTCGCTTTCTATTTGATCATTAACTCAAACTAGGAAATCCAAAATTTTCAAAGCTAAGCGAAGTTAAACTAAATATTTTAAAATGATAAAAATTAAGATTTTATATATTTTATGAATCTGTTATCTATTTATATATTTTTTGTAAAAATAATCGTTCATTTACAAAAATAATTTTTCACATAGACGATTCAAAGCAGAGTCTCGGTAATTTAAGGTTGAATTAGTCTAAAATCACCTATTTTTTGCCTATTCGCAAGCGATCAGTCGAATTTTATTTTCTCAGAATTGAAGGAATTTAGATTGCTGCTAAAAATGCATAACTGCATTTGTTATAATAAAAATTGCAGTTTATCTAGTCCCACTAGCGCTGTGCTAGCATGATCAAAGTCTAAACAGCCAGATGTATATTTTATACAGCCCAGTTGATTTTAACTCTACTGCTTATAAGCT